>JARJDS010009498.1:0-19078 GCA_030264155.1 Atheta pasadenae | reverse complement strand
TGTTTGGAATGCTTTCAAAAATTGCCGAAGAATGAATCCCTCGACAGTCTTTAAAAATGTTTTATAACAAGTTGTATCGAAGGGAAAAGTTTTTCATCGGAAAATCGTAAGCCAACCTTTTGAACATTGCGCATTGTTGTCGTACAGCGTCGAGGCGCAGCAGTAACGGCATGCTTCTGTGTCGCCTCGAACGTTGCAGCCGTTCCCTCAGAACCTACTTTCCCAGCACAATACTCGTGATGTATTGTGCTCCGGAGGTGTTCGCACAATGCAACAACACATAATGGTGTTGAGCCAATACTTTGGTTACTTTTACTCCGAAACTTAATTACCAAACTGCGATCAGTATTGTTATTTGTAATAAAACAGGTTAGGACATGTCCCATGGACACTTTGTGTTTACAATGTTTCCAATTCATTTTCGACGAGCTAAGCGAATTACTCATTAGGACGAGGGATGAGGCCCAATGCAACTGGAATGAAGGATGTTGGGCGGACGAGGGATGAGGGGTAAAGGATTCACGCCAAGCATTTATTTCGTTCCGGCGTGCGGATTTATTCACTCGCGGGCGTACAACGCGAATGCGGACGTTCACATATTGTGTAATTAAGACCGGACAGGACCCGCGCGTAGTTGGTGTGCGTGCAAGGATGTGGATGCTGGTTTGGGAGAGTTGGAATGAAGAGTGGGGTAGGGTGGCGCGCGCCAACGTCGCCGCGGAATGGTGCTCGGCATGAGATGTGAATGCTCGAACTAATTACAAGTTAGCTCAAGTCGTTTACACGACCTCGCTGAGTTATGAGTGGCGAGGGTCTCTTTTCCAAGTCGCTCCCTCAACTACAACAATAATTTCCTACCAACGCATTGCTCATGGGTGTACGAGTACAAGTAAGCACAAAAAGCACCCAAGTGTTGGATAATAACTAATCAAGACTTGTCGTTAAAACAAATCTTTTTGCTTTATTTAACAAATTTGTTTTCTTTACTTTGTGTATAATACGATTAACAGATAAAATGATAAATAAAAACAACAACACCTTCAACAAGATGTAGACACTTTCAGTTAGAACTTGTTGAATATTATAACGACGCAAAGGATAACACAAGACAACAATAAACAACTAAAGCAAACAACGCGTCGTTGTAATTATTTAAAAGCGTGCAGATGCAAATTGCGACGCAACGCGTTGTGGATGCGCCGGGTAAACAAAAAATGCGCGCACAAAAAGTATTTTTAATTAAAGTTGCGTCGAAGCTCAACGCTGCTATGCAAAAACTTGCGAGAAGGCACGAAGCGGCGCGGAAAGAAAGTTTATTAATTAGCGTCGAATCCGGGGATTTTTAAAAGGCGGACGCGCAGGTCAACACCGAATACAAATAGCGGCGTGAAGGCGTCAGCGGCGCGCCCGAAGTGTAGAGAGTGCATGAAAAGTTAATTAATAAATATATGCAGATGTTTAGACAAAAAAACTGAAGTTAAATATCACGACGCGGGCATCGTTTAGCGCCACCCCCGCGCCGCGATAAATCATCGAACTCGTTCGCACGTTACACATTTTCCGCGCATAAATCGTGCGCCACGAATTCCCCCGATGCGGCTCGCCCACAAATTTAATCAGAAACTTCCTAACTGCCAGCTGAATAAATTTACATTATGCCCCAAAACAAACCGCCGCCCAAGAGCCGAAGTCAGCGCGCGAAGACGGTTGCTTACCTTACCGAATTTATGCAGTCCTCCAGGACGCGTTAGGTGTTTAAATGCGTTCGTGTAGATTATTAACCCTTTAAATAGATAATGAATGTTGTTAGTTCTATTGGGACAAGAGAGACAATGTGCCCACCAAAAATCTCATTAATATTTGTGTTTTTGACAATTTACTACATTTAACGATTAATTAATTCCTATTCACAATTTAAATGCTTAGTTATGTATATAGTGCTATAACAACGCTGTCATTTTGATGCTGCGCGAGTAATTTAATCAAATACCCGCTGAAATCAAAGGCCACTTTCTACCCATTCGGTTTGCAACCCTTTTGGGGACAAGACTAGCCCGGTGTTTCCATTTTCGTGTTGCGTTTCTTGTTCGCAGCCTTCTTGTCAGCAATGGCACGAATGGTACTTTGATGCCGCGAATGCGGCCCTGCTTCGCAATTAGCGCAACTCGCAACTTGCCACTTAACAACCACTTAATGCTCGATACCGTGCGCTGATGTGATCAAAACTGGTTCTCGATCAGTGCAGAAATAAAACGCTATTGCCAACAATTTCAATGTTCGCCTTTGATCATTCAAAATTCGTATTCAATGGACTATCGCGTAATTATCAAAATCCTAATTGTTTTGCGCCATTAATAATAATTCACTCCGTTACGTTTTATAGTACAAAAAAAACTTATAAATTACGTAAATATTTTATGCATCAGGGTGTGGATCGTTGTGTTTCGCGACGATATAAAAGTATTAGTAAAATACGAGCGCGACTATAAGCATGAGTGCGAGTATGAATTAATGCCATCTACTGACAGTGACACGAATATGACAGCCACCTCTTCAAGACTATCAATTGCAAAATTTCATATAGCCAGTGGATGCCCGGTCGGAAAAAGTGCAACTGCAAAAGCCCCAAGGATAAAAAGCCAGACACGTATTATAGTGAAAATTTTACGGTTTGCTGTATATGAAACAATTAAGAGATAAAATATTAAAAGGAAAGTTTTATTATCAGTTTGGCGTGCTCGGCGGTGGAGCCGGCAACAGCGAGTTAAAAGCCGATAGCCTTTTTCTACAACGTGCATTATGCACATGCATGCTGGCTCGTTGCCGCCTCACTCGCAACTGATGCCGGCGCGCGGGCGACGCGTCTAAACATTTGCATTTGCGTTCGTTCGTTCGCGTCAGCATTAACGTTACGAGTCGCGCATTTAATTTATTAAAGCAAAAACTATTTTTATTTGCGTGTCGCGTTTTTATCGTTTCTGCACATTGCGCTTTTCACGTTTTCATTATGCACTTTACACGCTTGTGTTGCCCGGCGCCTCCACACAGTCATTTCAATTACGATTAAATTAAAGAAATTATCATTACACTTTTACTTTGTAACTAATCCTTAAATTTTATTTATTTTAATTTCAATAACAAAATAGAACAAAATAACAATAAATTTAAAGAAAAATTAATAAAAAGTATTTGAAGTTTTGGTAACATTGGTCGGAAACCAAAAGTAAAGTAAATCTTAGAGAAATGCTCGAAATTGTATGTGTCTGCAAATGGAGACCAAAGCGTAACAAGGCCAGCAACACTGTGGCAACAGATGTAATTGACTGAAATTATGTAACCGCAGCTTTCGGTGCAAACTGATGTAAGCAACAGAACAAAATAAGCGAACGTAAGCTTCGCGTCTTCAGAAACACGACGTTGGGAGCAACTTCTCACCACCACCGGCAACAGCTTTTGGTGTATATTTATTATAAGAATATTTTTGTGAGCAAAGAAACTAAAGAATTGTTTTAAATTTAAAATTTTAAAAAAATAACCTAAAAAAATTTGTATTAAATTTTTTGTTGACTGAATTTTTTTCGGTGGCATCAATTTACTGCATAAGGTTTTATAAAGTTAAACAAGGATAAGGACGAGTTGGGCGAGGTTGTGGCAAGTATGGCGATGTGCGGCTAATGGAATATTCATGTATTTCGTTCACCTGTTTACACATAATAACGCGACGCGTTCGCTGTTTTTGTTCAGTATTCTTTCGTCGCGACCAAAACGTTGAACGCTGTTTGCACGTGCTTCTAACGTTTTATTCAATTGAACAGTGTTCTGTTGTTTTTCTTGAATATTTTTTGAACCAGATTTCAATTAGTATTGTTTTTATTTGTGTCGACTATTGTTTGCTTTCCTTTTTTTGGTTTGCGGCAAAAACGCTGCAGGATTACTGACTTCTTTTTGCGTGGCGACAATGGCACCCTGCTGGTGACTAAAAGACTAAAAGACTACATAAAGCAATGTCATATATTTTTATTGTGATAAATTGCCGCCGACTTCAGTCGCTGCGCGATGCCAGTCAACTCAACGATTCGAATTCGCAAATGACGGCAATACAATACTGCAACGAGAAATACCGAAGACAAAAAATATCACTGATATCATCGTAATATCAGTCGTAGTTTTTATTTTTTTTAATTTGTAGTTTTTGCCTTTTTAGTTGATGATTAAATAAGTGTTTGGTGTTTTATGTTTGGAGTGTGAGGTTTAACGCATAAAAATTGTTCATAATTGGCATAGGCTAATTGAATTATTCAATTATTTGCGCGCGCCCGAAAACTCGTTACTTCAGCATACTTTGCAGGAGGGCGGCAGTGTTGGCGGTTCATCGTTCATTCGCAATATCCGCTCGTCTTCAGCAAGCGCGCGAGAGCGAAACTTTGCTAAGCGACATTGACGTTGGACGTCAAAGTTGTTGCGCCGCGCCCGACCACTTTGCGAAAAACCTTTATGCCGCATACATCGCGCGGCGAAAGACGCGGGCTGACGGGACGCCTCTAGAGAAATTGTGCGCGCGGGTGTAGCCGCCCCAAGTGTGCGTGTGTGTTTACGCGCCGTACCAACGCCGTGCGAAACGACTACATCGTCTAATACTTCGCTCCATACTTACTTACTTACCAAAAACGTCCCATTCGTCTCAGTTAAGGGGAAGATTTATTTCGGGACTTTCACACCGCTCCTGCCGCAGAGCGGGCGAGCGCCTCTTGGCCGTCTCGCGCAAATACGAATACAAATATATACAAAATATCCGCCCACTCGAGCAACGCATCAACTTGCGCATCAACATCGGTACGAGTATCTAAATCAAGAAAGTCGCCGCCAAAAGTTTGCCCAGCAGCGAAAACTAATAGGAACTTCAAGTTGTAATGAATAATGAATGAAGAAGCTTTTTATGCGGCAAGATCACGACATCTTGAGTTTGATGTGTGCTCGAACTACAGCCACGACGTGAAATGTACTTAATGAAATCCTTTGTTTTTGTTGCGCGTTTTGTTTTATTTCAGCGCGTTCGATTCATTGATTTATTACCCTTTTGAACTGTGCTAATTTGTGTAATTTTACACTTTACTTTAAAGTTACAGCAGTTACGGTAGTTCCACACAAAACGCAAATAACCGAAATTATGCGTTCGGTCTGATTGGATAGCAATGGTAAATACAGGCGGTGGATTTATTCGAGGCGTGCATTAAAAGAGTGCGCGGTACACTTGTCATGGCCGGAATATTTCGCATTTTCACGGCGGCGGCAGCAGCGGCAGTGGCGAAAAACGGCCACGCCGAAAACCGATGATATATGGAATTGGACGGAAATGATGTTCGCTGCAGGATACGGCCGACCGAATTATAAATTATCGTCATTCGTATTATGGCCGATGGTTAAAATGCACGCCGCCCCCGCTGGCTACCGTCTAGCGAGATCCCGCGCCAGCATATGCGCGCCGGGATGTACGCAAAATGCCAAATTTAAATTTATTCCATTCCATTCTTAATGTGCGATCAATGCCGCCGCCAGCGTCGATGGCCAACAAGCCAACAATGCTTTGCCGCTTTAGGCGCGTGCGAATTCCGTAACCGATATGAAATATTTACGTTCGTTTGCTGAAATAAAAGCGAAAAATCTCATATTTTTGTTCGTCTCTCGCTTCATTAACTTTTTTCGCCGGTCGCGGCGTAGTCATTCTAAACGATGGCTTTCACTCGTCTTTCTATATGTCCTAATAAAAGAAGTGGAGACGCCGCTTTCTACGCCGCCTTCATTGTAATAAGCCGTCGTTACGTCGGAACAAGGCGCGCATTCATAAAGCGGATGGATTTCCATGTCGAAATGAAAAAAGTTTGTTCCAGCACCCTTCGCGCCTATAATGTGCATGTTGAGTGAGAGTCAATGCTGAAGAAATGCTTTTCATTTGTTCAGTCGCCACCGCGTGTTTTCCAACAACAAAAAATTTGCAACATTAAATTCTAGGTTTGAACAGAAAATATCAACGATATATTCAAAAAATGAATGTTAATTGAACCGCAAATAAAAAGAAATGTGAAAGTCAACAAATTACGAATAGGGAAATATGGCCAAAAGGGTGCGACCTGATGTCGTTTCGCTTCAAAGGCGGGAAAGTCTGCAGGAGCGCAGCGATGTACAAAAAGGAGTAATATAGGAAAACACGGCAAAAATGTAATTAGATTTTCCATTTCCCCCAAGTGCGCGGGCGCGTTATTAAACAACCTCGAAAGTAATATGTATCGGTCTGCAGCGCAAGGACCGTGGGCGGCAGTGTTAGAGTTCGTGGTGGTTGGCGGTCCTGGCGCGCCCTCGCTGATTACGTTTTATATCTTTGTTTCGGTTTTATATTCCGCGCGTCCGAAACGCCGACGCACGAAATCTATTCCCGGTGGTTTTACGGCGCAACTAGTATTAAAAGAATTAAAAGGAGGCGGCGGATTAAGACGTAACTAGTTTACTCGAGCCACTCAAGGCACTCGCTGCTAGTAAACGTTTATAATCTTAGAAAGTCAATTAGCCACGAGTTTATTCCATTCTACCCTAGATCTTTCGTTTCTTTTTTCGTTGTTTATTTTCAGAAAATGTAAAGCATTTTATCAACAAAAATAAAACAAATTCAACATTTTTATATTTTTTATAAAAACATTTTAATACAAATGTAATTTAACGTGTTTGTGTCAACCCTTAAAAGTCACGACTTGACAGTTTGTCGAGTTTAAATTAATTATACCGCGTAGAAGCTCTTGCGCATGCATGCTTATTCCAGGCGCCAGCGGAGGCACACACGACATCAAAAGAACGCAGCGGCGCTAAAGAACCAAATCACGAATTATATTAGGCAACTGGGAAATGCGCAGCAAAGACAAAATTGCGAGCCGCGTGCGCGAAAGGTGACAAAGCTCCGAGGACTCTGTCAGGACTGCGGGGGCAAATTGTCGCGCAAAAGAACAAACAAGCGCAAAGTACAAAACGCATGCACGACGCTGGAGGACGCGCCACAGGAGTCACAGGACGCGCGACGTCGATGGATTTCCCTGCTGATTTGCCTGCTGTCGTCGCGTCTCCTGCCGCTTGGCGGCCTCGCGTAATTCGCTACATGACTACAATGTTCAAATAATAAATACAGGAAAAGTGAAGTGCGGCACAAGTAACAAATAAAATACTGCTACGGGATGATTTCAACAGGATTATAAAACTATACAAACTTTTATCTCAAACCACAGCCTTCAGTAAGCAAGTAAACAAGTAAGCACTTTCTGTTGAGCGGGAAGTTTTCTTTTGCGAAAGTAAATTATTACTTCCGCGACTTGTGCTTATTACTTTCTTGCATCACCTGTTTTGTGTAATTTACTTTTCAAATACGACAGGAAACTTCACTGAAAGCTTTTTTTTCATTTTGATGAACATTTTCTTTACGTTTTTTTTTTTAATTTCGTTTAATATCATGTATTTTATGATGAAATTATTGGTTTTCAAATAAAAAAAATAAAAATATAGGTAGAGAAAAAACACTCAGTATTAAATAAATTCGCCTTGTTAGCCATAAAAAGCATTTAACTGAAAATTCTATGTTTGTAAAATTGAGGGCCAAACCGGAAAACTTTAATCAAATGGCGTTGAATTAAAATCGAGTATTTAACGCCCGACATTCACCTTTAATTACACGACAGACACCAAGCAAACGTTTGAATGCGTGCTTTGCGTCGCGTCTTTACACTTTCTTTGGTTTCCAGAACAAAGAAGTCCTTCGTCCTTGGTCGGTTCATACCCCCCGTCCAAAAGAGTTTGGCTCTCCTCTTTGATGTATTTACCGCTTGCATTCTATGGTTTCTTTCTCTTTTACTACTATAGCAAATGCTCCCATTCCCATTCTCACTCTCTATCCCTTTCCTTTTTTCTATCTGTATCGCTATCCCCAGCTTTATCCTTTATCCCTACCAAGATTTCTGTCTCGTTTTAAAGCAGATTGTTTTTGGTTTTCTTTCAAACCAAACGTTGATCTTCGCCATCGTTGTTTGTTCCTCATTCGTTAACTTACGTGTTAAACACTTTTCCTGCTGTAGGTATTCGTTTTCAGTGTGCTTCTCGTTCATCCGCAATTCGTCCCCGTTCGTTACTTCATTGGCTCGTTTTGCGTAGATCGTTAACGAACGTTTCGCCTTGCTCATCACATCACATTCGTGTTTTTCCTCGACTTCGGTTATTAGCATTCGACCGTCGTAACGTATTGGAAAGTTGGTAAAAGTCTTGGCGGCGGCCGATGCGGCATTCGCGTGAGATATTCGTCACACGTAGAAATGCAATACGCTACACGCTTGTATTAACAGGAAAAGGGGCGCAGAGCCGCGAGTGTGTCGAAAATTTGCGCCACCAGCCCTTACAAGCTTCGCAAACCGCCGAATAGTTTTGCATTCTATTTTTGCACGTACGCAAAACACGCTCAAACAACGTACAAACGGATAAAGAAAACTGCGCCATTGCAACTTCCATTGGCAAACTCTCTAATACAGTTAGGCAGAACTAAGAACTAACAGTTGGTAATTACATTTTGAGTTACATTCAATTACGTCAAGAAATACTGTAAATGCAAAATAAAAATTTGGTTGGAATTCCAAGAAAAAATTGTGAAAATATTTGTTCGGAAAATGTGTATGTTTGTGAGAAAATAAATCATGATTTGATCAAATGTAGGTGTACGACAAAGAGATTCTATCAGTTGAATGAAGCTGAGCCCTTTATGCATGTCGTAATTAAACGCTAATAAAGCTTATCTTAACGACAGGCGGTTTCTCCTACCGAGATTCCGCCACCACTGACGTCGATCGCGCTTTTACGAGCCCCGTCACACGGGGCGCGTATAAGTTATCGTTCGAATTATTACATTAACGAATAATGCTCACATCGCACGGTTGCCGCCGCCACCAACGCCGCGAATGCCGCGTATATTGTAGCGCACGTAAGTAGCGCGGGATCGAATTAGGAGACAACGTAGACGAGAGGCCTTAGCATTGGCGGCTCTGTAACGGCGGGAAATGTCATCTTAATGCCATATCCACCGGATGCATCAGCATAGTATAGTATCAACAATGTTGCTAATACAATCTACTTACATTGAAAAAGAAACCAAAAAAATCTACTAAAAATATACAAAAGTTTTTAAAAATAATATTTTCAGAAAAAAAATTTATTTATATTTATCACACTCTGTATATCCATATCTAGTATATACGAATATCAAGAATATCAAGAGCAAGAAGAGCCTTTTCATAATTGCGATCACGTTTATGTAAGTTGCGGAGCTTTTAAAGCCCTCGCTCGATGCGTTCAGGGGGTGATACCGCCGATGCTGTGGAATGTACGCCGCGGCGCTCGCGACGAACGCTTTTCCAATATTTCACAACTAAACTACCATGTGGCCCACTTGAAATTGCGTCATTCGACGCAACGATTTTCAAAGCCAAACTTTCTCAAAACTTTTGTAAACTTTACCAAATTCAACGCATTTCTGTCGTAAAACTCGTAATGAACTCAAGTGAAATTTTTCATACGAAAAAATGACAACCCCAAAAAATAAATTACTCATTTCTTTAGTAATATTAGGTACAAATAATGGTACAATGCAGATCAAGTACACGCACATCCTCTAATTCTAATAAATGTAGATTTATCTAAAGATAAAAGGAAATTTTTGTTTGATTTGATGTCTTTTGTCAGAACGTAACACACGGTTTTGGGGGGGTAGTAAAACTCCTAATTGAGATGTAAAATTTTTAAAAAGCAATTTGTAATCTTATCCTGTAATTGACACAATGTTTAGTAAAAAAAATGTAAAACGTCGGTTTTCGGCAGGAAGGACCGCAGAGGTAGAGGCCCTCCCACAGCACAGGAAGTGCCACCCCACGCGGTGCTTCGGCACTAATATGACACCGAAATCTAATTATTATGCGAGCGATCGATCGATAAGCAATAAGTCGCCTTTTTAATCGAATTATCGACGAGGGAGAAGATTCAATTTCGTCCTGTACGCCTCGCACGGTCTTGGTCTTAGACGGCACTTACTGCTGGGTCGGGCAGCGTCACTGTTAAATTCCAATTCCCGGTGGGTTCAAGGACATGTGGCACGCAATTTGGCACTGTCTCCTCCCTCCCTCAAGTCATTTGCATTATACTTTTCCGCCGCATTTTATCTACGTCCGGTTTTGGGTGCGTCATAAAAATTTTATTATAATTTATAAGTAATTTGTGGTTTCGGGCAGTGGCGGCACCTGGGGGCGGTCGTTTGTGTGTCGCAAGATAAATAATTTTGTGTTTTGGTCGTTGGTTGTAAGTCTTGAGTTTTGAATTAGCAGGTTTTGGTTCGAAGGCTGGTCCCGGTTTAATCTCTTAGTTGTTTTTCCAACGCGTTAATTGTGCGCCGGGTAATTCTCTAAAAGTCTAATTAAAACAATATAAAATAACATTTAATTAATGTACGAGTTCGTAAGGGCTCATCCGGTGTTCTACGAGCCTCCTCAGTTGTCTTTGGCAGCGAAACAGTTAGTCGAGACACAAGTGCGGCGCACATTTCGGACGCGCTCCTTTTATTTATTTTATATCGTATAATTCCGACTGGAAACACTCGCGTTTTACATATTGGACATTACAATGTACGAGGCGCACTTTGACTACTCGTAGTCGCGTCGGCTGCAACAGTTGTTTATTAAATTATATTACAGCATATATTATTTTAGCTCCTGCCGCCACATTGCAGCGCGCTGCAATTCAAAACAGCGCGGTTTTATTGCTTCGCAACCTGTGCACTTGCGCACATAAGGTAACGCATATAAATTACGCGGAACTCGACGACACTCTTCAACTTCAGATCCACATATTGCAACTTTTTGTTCGTTTGTATTGTTGGTTTTTCCTTAAATGCCGAAAATTGATGTTTGGTGATGCGTGCATGCGTGAAGCGCAAGAACAAACCACGCACGCCGCAACCCTATTGTGTGATTATTTATTTTACGGCGTAAACAATTTTAATTTGAATCGCATACCCAGAAGAGCAAATTTGAATAGCGCACGCATATAAATGCAAAAACCGCACACGAAATCACTGAATGTGCAAAAGTTGAATTTGTGGAATTCATTATACGCACTGATGAGTAGACGCCCCGGATGGAAATAAAATGAAGTACGAGTGTGTTTTGACGGAAAAGTCAAATAGGCTGCCCAAGCAGGAGGAAGGACACTCGGGCACATAAATAATAAAAACATTTGGAATTTTTTTAATATCACTACGAGACAGGGATTCGCATAAATATTCAGTTTCATGTGGGATTAAACACTGTGAAAGGTTTTTGTTTTTTATCCTTGAATTATAAAATTAGAAAATATTTTTTTACGTTTCAATTTAAAAAATATAAATCCTGGTTGTAAATTGCAATTTGCAACTAATCTTTCTAGGAAATTTATATCCCTTGTTATAATTTATTAAAATTTTAGTCCATGGCTTTTAATAAGTTTCTTTAATAATATTTGAAAGAAATTTTAAAATATCTTGATTACCTTTCACGTGGTTTTACCTCAAAGTTGGTATTTTAAAATAGGTGGAAAAACAAATTGACAACTTTTTAATTTGAGACAAATCTTTATAGAGAATTTGTACCACCTTGTATACATTAATCAATTTTTGTGTAATTACTTTTAAAAAGTCACTTTAACAATTTTTGAACGAAAGTTTTAATTATCTTGATTAGTTTTTACGTAGCTTAACCTCAAAGTTAGTATTGATCAACAAATAAAGAATTTTCTTCTTTGAAATTTGTAACAAATCTTATAATAAAATTTGTATAACTTAGATCATTTAATTTGAAGTTCTTGTTCCTAAATTGAAAATATTAAGTTCTCTAGTTTTTAAAATTGGAATTTTTGAACTTTGAAAGTTTTTGTAATTTTAAATTTAAAGCGTTAAATGCGCACTACCTGTTTGGTGACAGGAAATTTCAAAAGACGCCGATTGCCAGTTTTCTGCGATTCCGGCAGGGTACAATGGCCGCTGTCATACGCCCTCAATAGTTGACGTAGACGTCCTGTATCGCGCGTTGTGGTCCTCGACATAATATAGGAAACGGTTACTTTATCGAAACGCACCTAGCGGCTTACATTGTGTCGGTGTGCGCTAGCAAACATGCCAACCCAAGAGCATAAAGAAGCAGAAGCTCGAAGCAAAAGCAGATATCGACGAACATAAAAGCAATGTCGAACAGCAAAAGGGAGCGAAGGGAGGAAGGAGAAAGTCTTGCCGCCTGCCACACGCGGAAAACAAAATATCTTAAAGAAACCTGCCAACTCTAGTCGGCAATGACAACTCAGCTTGCAAGCAAGCAAGCAAGCGTTTAAACTAGAAATATCAATTTTTCAAGAAATATCAAGAGTTCATGCTATACATTTGTCTTAAAATATTCCGAAACAAGTTTATGACATAATCATTTATTGTTGAGTTGGTTCTTTCCTTCGAAAACCCAGTTGTTGTTAATAGTTTCCCGTGTGTAAAGTTGCAAATAGTATTCATGCATTCTTGAACTTGGCTTGTGATACATAAAGAATATCTCTAGCAAGAATGTCAAAAATGTTTTAAAGCGTTGCTACCCCGTCTTCGGTGAGAAGCTGAGCAAATGACGAAAAGTGAACGAAACGATAAGCTTGACTTTGGTATAAAGGAGTGGAAAACACTGCGATGCGAGCTTTTGGTGGTGAATATTTTGCTAGTGTTTTGTACAAAGCGTTTGAAGCATTACATGCTTTACATGTTTGATAAAATGTTTGCGGGGGAGTTACGTAGCACTCGGTAATACACTCCTTGACTGACTTGAGTCGACTTCGCGCGAGGAGGAAAATAACGCTTTATACATTTCGATGTTTTCCAATCCATAACGTAACATAACTGAAATCGAATGAAATAGAAGCCATCCATCCAGTCGTGTAACTTGCGTTCGCCCCGGTTGTCGTTCGAGTGCCAAAAAGATGCTGGGAGACGACGAAGCGCTAGGAAACGAAACGCGTAAATACACCACCGCTCAGGAACGCCGCAATCCACCCACGACGACGACGACCAGGACTAGTACGAATTCGAAATAATAAAAATAAAATAAAACGCGATCTTCTTCCGGCGAGTTAATCTTCAAATAGGATCTCTTCAAACGCGCATTTTCCATTTTCTATTCTGCGAGTTCAATGTTTGCATTTTTATTTTTACATCGATTGGAGACTGAATTTAATTTGTGAAAAACATAAATATTGATGCATTGAAAGCATAATTTACGTTTTATGTATTCAAAATATTCTTTGGAAGGAAATTGGGTACAAGGCTAAGTTTGAGGTCGTGAAAGACTAATTAACATTCATTAATATAGTTAATTTATGAAGCAATTTAAAGTCGATGTAGAACCACCTGAGTGTTAGTTGTTTATGAACGCCAAGGCCGGGTATTCTCAACATTTGCATTTTCATTTGCTTGATCCTCGAGCGTCGATATTAAATAATTTCAATTTCGTCGTTCGACGTTCGACGCATTGACTCCGTGATGAAGGGGTTGTGTCGGCGCGTCGGGTCCGAAAAAGCCAACGAGGTGTTCGCATGGGCATGCTGCAATTAATCGCTTGTAAACCGGGCGCTGCATGCGTCGGCGTCGTCCTGGGAATTAAATTCAAATGAGACGGCGGCGGCGTGCGCTGCCGTGCGCAGGCAGCACACGTCCGGCGTGGACAATCGCCACCTCGTTGGCATTATCGTGCGCAGTGCGACCTGAGGGTTGGGCTCAAACATCCAAACCGCCAATTTATGCTATTTCGAACCATTCCTCCCTGAAGGGACATACCAGAGCATTAAACAACGTTTAATTTCGAGTCAACTTTTGTTCAATTTTAACTTTACAAAAAATTTCGGAAATAAATATCAACCACCTTCAGACAATATTAAGGTTGTAAACAAAACGCGGTTGATATTTGACGTTCTAACTGTTTGTGGACGCATTTCCAGCCACGTCTTAGCAAAGGGATGTTTGTAAGTTATTTGCTCCAATTGGCAACAGCTGTGCAGGAAATGTGGTGATTGATTTTTGATTTATTGTTTAATTTGAGCCAGAAAAGTAAAGATTACCGCATACTAAAAAAACCACAACTTTTTCTCTAAGTAATAATCATGGGGGGTAGTAAGACATTTCAAACCCTCTAAAAATTGATTGTTCTTAGTTTTTTAATTAATGTTTATTCAACTTTATAAAATTTAAAAAATTAAAAGTGAATGCAAGGAAACTTTCTTTAGAAACTAAAGGTAGAGAGAAAGTAGTCGCAATATTGCCGTTATTGTTGTTCTATAAGCTGCAGTTGTTTGTCATTCACGTCGCATTCAATTTCGCGAAGCGCGCCCGAGCACACGAAATGAAAGCTCCCGAAAAACTGGCAGCCAGTGAGTCCGACAACCCTCTCATATATTTTCATATATTCCCCGGAAACATGCGCGAGGATGATGCGGGGACGACGACGCGGAGAAGAATTGCGCGCCGCGACGTAACTGCGAAAAGATGCCGAGCGAATATATGAAAATATGAAAATTTCACCAAGTTTTGAATGAAATAAATGTCCGGCCGGACGGAATCATCCCAGGGCGTAACACACGTCGTGGCACCTTTCGCCAAAATGAGAACTTCATCAGTTTGACGAACCCCCATTCGTAACAAAAACCTCCAGACGTTTATACTCTGTATACTCCCCTACTAGTTGTGTACTTTGTACAAAAATGCACTTTACCAAAGCTGACGCTGTAATAAACAAGAGGTCAGACGCTGTAAAGCTCATTTTTTTCTTCCGAAAAATTTCGCGCGCAAGAAAAACGTTTTTGAACAAGTTGTTGCCCTTACCAGTATACCAGAGAAAACGCCGCGTGAACGTAAAAAACACATTTTTCACGTGGCGCACGGCAAGGCGCTCAACGCCATTGCCACTGGATTTCCATGCCAACGAACGCGTTACTTTACTACCGGCCTTTGTTGCTCAACTCGCCACTATCTGTCTTCGCACATGCTCGCATACTTTCATTGCTTCACCCCCAATTCCTCTCCTGCGCGAATTTATCACGCGGCTCGCAATAAAACACGAACGATACATGTTGATTTTCATGTTCATCTTGCGTTCCTCCTGTGATGTCTGCTACAAGACCGCATGATAGACACAGAACGGTCGGTAATTTCTAAATTCGCGTGTAGATTTTTTTGCTGCTCGTCGCTCATTCCAGTCGCGTTTCAAAGTTCTATTTCTACGCCTTGAATAATATTCGAGCACGTCCATATGCATGCATGTAGCATGTAGAGCGCACACGCGTGTCGAGGGAAAACACAAAAAAAGGGGCAATTGCAAAAAGATTCCCGTGAGCATTCGACGAACAAAGGAGGCCAATCGTAAAAATATTCACACGTTAACAATGACTGAAGAAAAAGCGCGTTTTTTCTAAATAAAAAAAATTTACCATAACAAACCAAGCGATGTTTTGTGTGTTGTTTTTGAAAAAAAAGGTTAACAAGTTAATATTTTTCGCATCGTGTAAAAAATATTCGTGTATTTAAAAATTGTTTACAGAAATTATGACTGAGCTGAACTTCTTTTGGTCTGGGGATGAGCTTGAGTGGAAATGTTTGCTATCGTTTTCGAATGCGAATGCGAATCGGATGGCCTACATTGAGAAACAATACGGCGAGGAAGAATAAATGCGGAATAAAAACATAAAAGAATGATAGGAATATGTAGAACAACTGGCATGCAGCCAAGCGACCGGACAACGAGCTGCAATCATCCCCTGCGCTTTATTCACAAACAAAACCAACTATTTTTTTAAATAAAACTAACTAAACCAATATTTTTCAACTAACGCGGGATTATAGGTGGATTTGAATAAAAGGTTGTTGTTGAAAAATGTAAAAGAATTTAAATAAAAAATGATTTATTGCGAGGTTTAGCAACTTTTCGAGAAGGGGATGAAGAGTGAAGGTAACGACGTGGTGATAATGTCGTGAGATATTTATTTTTATGCGCCATTTACCACGATACATCTACGCGGAGGTCGTGACATCAAGACACAGTAAACTTTACTGCGAAATGTAAGGTGGCACTACTTAAAAGAAGTCACTAATTTTTTAAAGATATAGATAAATATAGATATATAGATTTAAATATATTTACTAATAAAAACTTTATTAAATAAATTGTTAAATTCAGAGTGGTTTTAATGTTAAAATTACAAAAATTAAATTTTTAGCATAATTCTAATGTGAGCCCGGCGCCTCCACACTATTTAATCTTATAATAAATAGTTGAGTTTTTTGTTGATTTTTATAATTTTTTTTTAGAACACTTTGTATTCAAAGGTGTAAAATC
This sequence comes from Atheta pasadenae, assembly GCA_030264155.1. Classification (NCBI taxonomy): domain Eukaryota; kingdom Metazoa; phylum Arthropoda; class Insecta; order Coleoptera; family Staphylinidae; genus Atheta; species Atheta pasadenae. The sequence continues at coordinate 2,624 of JARJDS010009498.1, read as the reverse complement.
TCAATGGGACTCTGCGTAAAAATCGGCACCTCATCTATTGGCTCCAGGTCGGATATTATCGCAGCGTGGCGAATGTCGATGTAAAGAAGTCCCAACGCAACCAAAGGACTTTCCCCAAGCCACTCCAAACTCTATTCTGATCTGGTCTAGTGTTACTGTGTGGTTGAACACGCATTTTTATTTTTGTTTTTACGTTTTCCATTTTACTGTGTTCGTTTGTTTGTGATTGGGCATAAAACCACGAAAGGGTTTTAAATTTCATGCAAACATCGGCTACTAAACAACTAAAATACTAAAATAAAATAATGTTTTCATTAAATTTTCACTAAAATCAAGTAAATAATATTTAACAACTCAAATTCTACGAAATGAACCACTGCCAAAATGAAATTACAACTAATATATGCAAATATTTCAAAACATTGTTCAATAATTAAATTTTGAAATGATTTTTTTTTATTGATATCAAATTCAACCAACGAATTAGATAAATATGATAATTTTGCTTTGGCCGTGGATTATTTCTGATAATTAATATTAATTCCAACCATACGTATTGAAATAATTAATTAATTTTCATTTGCATCGTGTGGCAGTCATCACAATTTAAATTTAAATTTCATATTTATTATAATTGAATAATAAATTAAGAATTCTTCAATTATTCCACGAGTTTCCGAGGGTCGCAATGTAATGTTGCGGCAAAACCAACGCACGTATTTGAAATGTTTGCGCGCGTTGCTTGTTGGTGGCGGCGGTGGCGGCGGGTAAACAAATTGCATAGTAATGCCGCGTACCGCCGCGGTATTTACACCTAGCTTGCCTTTCAACCTTTCGGGATTAGCGTAATTGCCTCAACTATATGTTATCAAATTAAATTTTTGTTATGACGTTAACAGTTAACGCCAACGAAGCCCTGAAGCTGCCCCCACATGGCAACATTTAAAATATTAAAGCGATATTAAAGCCTGCGCGCGGGCTTTTTGCCAAAAACGCCCCACCCATTAATGAGAGAGAACGATAATGATCGTCGCTTTTTAATGAGTACAAAAGGGTTTTAGGGTTTTCTGCTTTCGGATAAAACGCACATTAATTTCACTATGCGTTTCTCTTCCGCTGGGGGTTATCTCCATTCTAATCTCGTTCGTCTCGCTCCGCGCGCCTAGTCAGTCCTATTCCTATCTAAGTCAACGAAGGACAAAAAGTAGGCGACTACGTGTCCTGGTTGTGTTTCCGCGCTATTCACAATCTTTTTTATTTTGCGTTCCGCGCCTGGGTCACCCTTTATTTTCGGCGTTGCTTTTGGGCTACCATGGAAAAATTTTCATTTATTTTAATTTCGTTACGGTTACGGTTTAAGTCGAACTGTTCCGCAGAGCTACCCAACAAGAATTAAAATTAAAAATAAAAATACTCAACGATTTAAAATTCACCATAACTGCGCATTTACAAGCTTTGTGAATTAATTTCATTTTTGCTTAATTGCAATTAAAACTACAGTACTGGTGCACAAACACCAACAGCGTATTTGCATAATATGCATTTTGTTTTGTGGAAAATTTTAATACTTCACAACAATGTTAACTAACATGCACAATAAACTGATTTTAAAACTGAAAATTTAACTTTAACACTTGACTCGAACAAGAAATAAAATCAAAAATCATAAATAAAATAAATTAAATTTTTTATATGATTGAGCGTTAATAAATAAATTGAAAAATTCAATTTTTATATTTCGGATTAATTTTAAATCCTACAACATTGTTGAAAATTAAATAGGGATGTAAATTAAAACTCCACTCATGTAAATTTTTATTGGATTTTAAACGGCGAATAAAATATTATTTGATGCTTCCATTGATCTATATTGGTCTCATTATTGAGGTACGTAAATATATTTTTCGTGTGCGAATAATGTTAATCCTTGTATGAACACGCACGATTACAATTGGCACATAAATGTCTCGTTGCATTGTAATGTAGCGCGATAACGCGCTTCGCGGAATATACGCTTATTTTGGTTCTAAGCGCGTTTGCACTGAAATTCGGCTTGCAATGTTTAAAGCAAATCGAGCAAACGTCGAAACACGTATGTATAAACTGCGATAATAGTGCAGCGTCGCCGGGCGGGATACGCTAACAAGGACGATTAAGTGGTCGGGCAACCTGAAGGATAAACGCGCGGAGCATCCGCTGCCCCAAAATACATTTCACGACGAATAATTTCGTTTATGTTACGTTCGCGCGGTGGCGGTCGTCGATGGCCACTGCGGTTCTAGGACCGAACTAGGACTGCGCATAAACTCTCGGTCTATGCCAAAAGTGCCCGACTATTTGCAGGATGCACTACAGAACGGTACACATGAGTTGTAACACAGGATGTAATATGCAACAGGATTAAATTCAATGCGGGCATTATAAGTACAAGATAAGGTATTCTCATGAATCATTCAATATTACTAAGTAGTAACTAAATATTTGTTTACTGGAAAAAAAATAAAATAAAATTTTTTGCTACTGTATAGCTCAATTTAAAATTTATAAAGACACCTGGAGACGTATAGAATAAAGACATAAGTTACAAGACGAAAGGTTATATATTGAATTTCCATTTTATGTTT
>JARJDS010009496.1:0-10878 GCA_030264155.1 Atheta pasadenae | reverse complement strand
GTGAATTAGCACCCCTGCAAGAATTAATCGAAAAACTGACCGCCAAAGAGGCTCGATGAATCACCACATCAACAAAAATCAGCCCGACAGTGATCTCTCCTGCTAAAAATAAAACCAAGACGTCACACACGTTATTATGACTCATATTCACGAAAACTTCGTGAAATATTTTGAACAAAATCTAAACTTTAACTTTAGCGCGTAAACGACTGCAACACGAACCTGCCCGAAACTAAGCAAAATAAAGGGGGGTGGGGGACGGCGAACATTTCATATTCTCCTGTATTTGCATTGTTTTTAATGGAAAAATGTTAAAATAAATTAATTCTAACATAAATACCAATGGAATAAACATAAAATGTGTAAGTATTATTAACTTATACCCAATTAATCCTATTAAACTTCTTATTTCTACAAATTTCATATATATTTTATATTTTTAAGGTCATGCAACATTATAACCTCAATAAATTATTCTGAAGTTAGAAAACATTAATTGCAATGTTCTGCAAGAAGTTAATCTTAAACTGGTCTACATACAGTAAATATGCACAATACAATGTGTCAGTATTACGACAATATCAAAAAAGTGCAGTTAATTTTGCACAGAACAACAAAACAGAAGATGAAAAACAAACAAAACAAAACACCGAGATTATAGTTAAAACTAATTTTGAAAATGTATCAACTAAAAATAGGAATACTTACATGGATATGGTACAGTTATACATTGAGAGTGATGTGCATAGAAGAGGTCATGTAGAGTTTATTTATTCAGCATTAAAAAACATGGAAACATTTAATGTTCACAAAGATTTGGATGTTTACAAATCTTTGATTGATGTTCTTCCTAAAGGGAAATTTATTCCTAAAAATATGATGCAAGCTGAATTTATGCATTATCCTAAACAACAACAATGTGCCATTGATTTGTTAGAACAAATGGAAGATAATGGTTTGTATTAAATTTTTTAAATTTGGGGTTAAGTTGTAAAAGTTTAATTTTTATGAATTAGGTGTAATACCTGATAGTGAAATGGAAGATATGCTTTTAAATGTGTTTGGCAAACGTGGATTTCCTCTAAGAAAATTTTGGAGGATGATGTATTGGATGCCAAAGTTTAAAAATGCTTCACCATGGCCTGTACCAAACCCTCCTCCAAGTGAGGCATTTGAATTAGCGAAAATAGCTATACAAAGAATTAGTAGTGCAGATTTACAAGCAATACAAACTATATATCAAGTAAGTTGATTTAAATGACACCTATAAGTTTTACTAATTTTTTAAACATTTATAATTAATAGACATCAGATATAACTGATTCAATAGATGATACTTGGATAATAAGTTCACAAAGTCCAACACAAAAAAATTTACTCAATGAACATGATGCAGACAAACCAATTTATATAGAAGGATCATTTAGGGTTTGGTTACGAACTGCTTGTGTGAATTATTTTATATTACGAGGTAATCCCAAACCTGTTGACACATCAATTGAAGATTCAGATGGTTAGTATTAAATTACTGATAAAAACTAAATCAAATATTAATTGAATTTTTGTGTATTTCTAGATGTAAGTAAAATAAAAGTCCCATTCTTCAACTTTTCATCAGAACCTAAAAGATTAGTTAAAGTACCATCAGTCCATGAACAAACTGACGGTGTGATTTACGCGTTGTGTGCAACTGGTACTTCAAGTAAAGACTCGTTGTTATCTTGGATTCGACATTTAGAAAAAGACAACCCTATTTTGCAGCGTTGTCCAATTGTGTTTACTTTACGGACCGCTGAAAAAGATGTTTCAGTTGTTACGGAACAAGATCCAGATAAAATAGAAGATAAGTAGTGTAGAAACACAAATTTCAAGTCAAAGATTGTTTTTGTAAAGATTCTATGAATAAATTGTTGTGTTTATGTATTTGTAATGAAAAAAAAAATTGAGGTTATATGATGTTTAACATGTGTCTTCGTATTTGGAGGTTATGGTAGGTAACACAAGTCAAATAATTTACACCTTTATTTAGAAAAACTAAACTAAAATCCACCAACATCATCAGTAATGAACATCAATGAAACATTACCATCATCATGAAACATCCCCGTCGTCGTTTTTTGAATGTAACAGCCAGTAAACGGTAAGTTTGAAGTGAAAAACAAAACAATTTCAGTCTTCTAGCGATTATGATATGGAAACAAGTATCAGAGATTTGAAGCCGCAAGGTTCCACTATAAGGTAAGTAAGACTAGGAATAAGAATATTAGTTGATTCATCAATAAAAAAAAAACACCAAAAGACTAAAAGTTTTGAGGTTATGGTGAAGATAAAACGTTTAAACGAAAAACAAAAACAGTTAGGTTAAGTTAACAACCTAAAGATGAGACGTTAGTAATGAAGAACAATAATATCGAGTAGATCGTAGACTGAAAGCAATTAACAAGCTATGAATACAAACCTTATATATTATTTATATATGTATGAACATTTCTTCTTTGCTTATCGCTACGTCATAGTTTATTTCTTTGGTTGTTGTTGTTGTTTTGTTTGTTTGGTTGCCACGCATTTTGTTTTAAGTTTCATCGCGTTTTGCTTTACTGTTTTTGTTTATATTTTGTTTAAATGTTTGATTTACAATGACTGAATTATTGTAGTGTAAGTGTATGTGAGTGTAAGTGTAGATCTTTATCAATATTTAATTTAACAATCTAACACTACTTAGGTTTTAGATTTAGACTTTAGAAAGTTTGTGGTATCGCCGAAATCCAGTTTTGAATAATTTTGTTCATTGTTTTGAAGTTTGTTTTGCGCGTTGGGACCTTACATTCCATAAAAATCAGTTTGCACATTTTATAGCGCATATATTTGACTATGCATGCGCGCCATGGTGAACTTTCTAGAATTGATAAAATGGCAGCCATTACAAAGTCACCAAATAGGCCTTGTCTTCGCTTGTTTGTTTCATTTTTTGGGTTCGTAGTGATGATAGTGATCGTCTAGTTTTTTTTGGCCCCTGTTTGACGACTTAAGAACATTTTGTTAGTATGATTTTTGGTTGATATATCTAGCTAGTCTTAATATGATCATTTCACATCGATTACAATTGTCGCTTCATTATGAAATATTCAAATATTTGTTACAAATTGTTACAAATATTATGTTTGTTTGCGCTTATTGAATATTTAGTTTAATACAATGTAGAAGTATTTAGACTTTAGACAAACCGTTGTCAAACGTTGTTTTGTTTTTGTTGATTGTTTTAAGTGCCGTTTACCGATTTTGGTTTGTTTTTTGCTTGTCGCTCGTGTTTTAAGCATTCAAAATGTATAGTAAAAGTTTATTATTACTACAAATGTATATTGTTATTATCTTGTTTTTATTTTTTGGTTTTGGTTAGTTAAGCTTTAGACCAGCACCGAATGCGTGGAGGCTTCCTTCAACCATTGCATTTGGAGCGCGTTTTCGGCTGTGATGCGCAGCTCGGGATCCGGTTCGATCATTGCGTTGATCATTGATGCGAACGGTATCGCATCAACTCGTTTCCAGTCGTATTTTTCCACTAAAACGTCCTCAGTTTTCCATATGTGTAGTAATTGCAGCGGGCATATTTTTAAATTACCTTTTTACAAACAAAACGCAAGCATTTTATTTTATAATGAGGTTATGCATCAACATAACCTTAATTTCTAGTTGGTGTGTCTGTATACTTACCAGTACTATCAAAATATCTGCTAGATTTCCTCCCCCGGCCTGAAATGTACGATGGAATGCCTCCTAGTAGCTCGTAAATCAAAAGGATGTGATCCTCCGAAGCGGAGTAATTTTGTGTATTGCGTGGATTAAATAAAAATTCTCCGGTTGAAAGTTCAAATGCTATGCAACCCACTGACCAAATGTCGGCTGGAAGGTCGTAGTCACTGTCAAGGAGAACTTCTAACGCTCGATATTGTTTTGTTTGGATTGTGCCTTGAATTTTATCGTTCTAAAAGCCAAAATTGTCATTTTTAATTTTTGATCTTTGCTCCTTTTTGGGTGTAAAATACGTACGGTCCAACAGGCATTACCCATATCAGCAATCTTAACCTCAATTTTCGGACTCACGTACAACTCTTTTTTGCTATGTCCACGTCCGCGGCCATGATGCACATCCGTTTCGCACGTGGTCAAATCCGATAACCTAGGAAACGACGAGCTTCGTACGACGTGATCTCCATCGTACTCAGGCGACACGTAACTGTTGGTCACGTGCGTTTCAAATGACTGACTTTCGTAACATTCAGAAGTTACTGAAAGAAAAAAATACAAAACAAGAATAAGACACGGACTTTGCTTTTCCTCGGGCAAAGAATCAAGATGATTAAGCTTACTGTAACTTCTCGGCATTGGTATACCCAATTCATTGTATCTGGTTGCTTTGTCCACCATATTCTTGATGTAAGCATCGTTCACTTTAATTAGGATATTCTCAGGCTTCAGATCGGTGTGTATCACTTTACACTTGTCGTGCAGATATGTCAATCCCATAAGAACCTAACCACAAAACACACAAAAGGTAAACATTAAACAAAAACATAACAAAGTAAACGCTTTGTAACGTACTTGTCTGATAATACTTTTAACAGCACCCTCGTAGATACCCTGATACTGACTCTGCGTGATGAGATGCAGCAGTGAGGGGCCCATCAGTTCAAACGCAATGCAAATGTGTTTGCCATTCACGCTGTTCACGTGATAATAGTCCATCATTTCGATAATATACTTCCTACCCGGATGTTTCGGTTCAATATTGATGAGTTGATTCAATAATTTGATTTCTTCACGCGCCATATTGGCGCACATATGCACAGATTTTAACACTTTAACTGCTACGTACTTTTCTCTACAAAACAACATTGTCCATTAAAACCGATTGTCCGATTGCATTATTCGTAACTGACCTTTCAAGTTTGTGCGAACATAACCAGACTGTTGAAAAATGTCCAAATCCCAGTTTTCTAATCACAGTATAATCACCTAAGTCTTCACCAATTGCAGTTGGTTTGTATCCGCCGGTCCTGTACTCGAAGACATTTTCTTGGGAACCATTTTGATCTGAAGGCATAACGCGTAAATCTTCTTCGGTGTATTCACTCGGGGGTTTACCTCTACTTGCACTAGAAACACACACAAAATAAAACAAAATTTTAAGATTATGTCTAGTAATCGATCAAAGTGGTGAGTGTTTGGTTGCATATGTAACTTACATGCTTGAGTATAAAAATTTAAGTTTAGGAGCCGATCCTGACTTTACTTTTGGCAACTTTGCTCTGGATTCATTCGATTTAACTTGACTAACAATATCCTGACTTTCCGCAATGGGAACTTGCGCTATAATTTGATTGGTTGGGACTTGGGCGCTCAATTTCTCCTTGCGCACTTTGTAATTTCGTACCGTTTCCAACACAAAACTAACAATAAAATGCAGGACGAACGTCGACATGAATATCAAGAACAAATCATGCATTTTGTTGTAATCAAAGTAAGTTTCTGACGTTGTGGAGTTGACCGGGGTGGAAATTGTGACGTTCGCGCCCACGGGACAGAAAAGCTGCTCGTTACCACTACCCCCCATGGTTGTGGTGGTTCGATCGTCAGTGCTTAAATTAACGAATATCCGATGAATAATGAAGAGCAAGTGATTGGATTTCGATTCGATTTCGCTCGCCAGATCCATGGTTTGTCAACAACCCGCACTTTTTGTAATGCAAAGTCGCATCGTTTTGTTTAGTCACAAAAGTTTAGAATCACTTGGTAGTTTGGTTGAGTTTCTACCGAGTTACCGAGGAAAAGCGAACATTCGATTACAAAGACGCGCGCGGAACGTAAACGATTCCTGGCACGTTTTCAAGTCGGAATAATTTGAGGACTGCATGGACGTCACACTACGTGTAGATTCTAGCGTGGCGCGGACGTCGCGACGACGTCGTCCACAGCGCCGTCATTACGTAATTACGTGTTATTTGTTTGTCGATTATTTATCGGTTGGTTTGATTATTTATTTACGACGCGCCCGCGTGTTGGCCAAGATGCATTGTTTGTGTAAGGATAATGCTACTCTAGGATTTGCTGTGTGTGCGTTGGTGTGTGAGAAACAATAGACCACGGGGGATAGGATTGCTTATTTTACTTTGATGGGTTATTTATGGAGAGATATGTGCACAAACGCGATGCGAAACGGCAACAACAAAACTAAATAATGTTGGGTAAAAATGAATCGAAATTGTGAAGTATTTGTGAGTGCGCGTTGTGTGCCGGGTGGGACAGTAGCGTAGAATTTCTTGGCTCGATTGGTGTTTTTCGGCAGGTGGCGCAATGCTTTTTCGACATTTTTGTGGCGTCAAAGGCTGAAAACTTTTGCGGGAATTGAGTCGGTTGTATTTCCGTAAAGTCAGTTAAATTAGATTTATGCTTGTTTGGGGAAATTCAATTGGGTATTTTTAGATTTTCAGTTCATTTTTGGCTTGGTTGTTTATTAACTTTGTTAATTTTGTTTAAATTTACACGCTCATAGCATTTTCTTTTAGTTTCTAAAGAATTAGGTGCCTTTAGTTTGGTTAAATCTAACCAAACTTAACCAAACCTGACCAAACATAACCAAACCAAACCAAAGCTAACCTAACCTAACCTAACCTAACCTAACCTAACCTAACCTAACCTAACCTAACCTAATATAACCTAACCTAACCTAACCTAACCTAACTAAATCTAACCAAACCTGAAGTTTATTTTCGGCGTTTACAAAACAAAACAAAAACACAAAAAAAACATTGATTGTTATGAATGAAACAAAGATATTATGAAAACTAATATGTAACCTAAACGTACACACCCGATCCTTGTTCTTGATTATAGTCGTTATGTGGTTACAACTTATTCCATGAGTTTCATACGTCAATGTATAATTTGGCAAAAAAAACTTTTTACGTTCTCACAAATTATGAGTCCCTTTGACGTTGTGCACTTGGCAAACACATAGTAAATCAATTTGTGAAAAACAAACCTACAACTCTCGCGGTTCTCACGATCCGTATTGGCACGGAATGTAACGTGGTGAGTAAACAAGTCAACAAGACATAAATTATGTTGTACTCTTCCACTTCAAGGAATGCAACAGAAGGTGCATTAAGTTATCGAATTTGTTACGCAGTGAACTTAGTTTTTGATATTTAAGAGAAGTAGTTTCTTTGTTTGATTTTGGTGGTTCTAAAAATTTAACAAAGGTGAAAGAACTTACTAGTTTCTGTGTTTCTGGATGGAGAATTCCGATCTGCCACTCATCGGGGATAGAGACAAAAAAGCGTAATCAATAGAAATATCATCAATGGAGCTACTGGCATATTCGGGCATGTTGATAAGGCTGTGATGCGGCTCGCCATTCTGACGATGATGGCTGGTCCTCGGCAGAGTGTCGCTTCCAAGAACACCGGAATCCGTCGAATCCTTCAAAGGATCAAACAATTCATCATACCGAACACGATACGCTCGTGGTAAAACATCCGACTCCACATCAGGACGATCGGGTCGTTGACTGAAGCGTCTTCTTCTTGCTTCAGTAAGACTCATCCCCGTCGACTCCGGTTCGTCCACACTACTAAGCTCCTCATCATCGCCCAAATCGCTGATAAACGATTTGGGTCGTTGTAAACACGTCGCCGTCGTCGGCTGAGTGGCCAAGTCCACACTACTTGCATTGCTGTTACCACTGTTGCTGCTGCCGCTGGAGAAGGCGATGAAGTTGGACGCGTTGGGCACGCCGGCCTCCTGGTCGCTGTTGGACCTCGAGATAGCAGTGACGGCGCCGCCACCACGGGCGGCCGCCTGCAGGCCGGGCACTTCCGGCGCCAGCTTGACGCCTTGCTACCACCACACCGCCGCCGCTGCTGATGCTCACGCTACAATCCTGCGCTCGACTGTCGCTGTGGCGGCCATCGAGTGCATCAGTCATGCTGGTGGCGGCGTTCAGCTCGCCAGCGCGGCAACGGAATGTGACGCGACATAATGCAGCGCGTCCGTGGCGATGATTTCGAAACAACGACGACGAGGAGCGCTTTACGTACACACGGTGTTTGCACCAACAGACACTGAATGCGCGGAGACGGCAGAGGTGCTGCATTCATGCGCAGACTCGCGCCGTCAGGTCGCCGCCACCGGCGCCAGCCGACCGGAGTCGATATTCGACCCTGGAGCAAAAAATTTTAATTGATTACACCAAAACTTGCATTTGTTTCACTAATTCCACATCCCAAACTTGACAATTCTGACTTCCAACGTGAATAATTCGACCAACAACCCACAATTGAGTTGTTATTCAATTGTTTGCTTTGTTTGAAACAAAAGCAGTGCAGAGTATTGCGTCAAAGTATTGATTATTAATGCAAACCACTCTAAAACGCAATGCAATGCAACACAAGCAATTGTTTCATGAAAATTGTCATATGCCACTAGATTAGACACGATTGGTAGTTCTATTCTCTTGTTTTTAACATTTATTATGCGCAAATATATTGATTGCCGATCGTTTCCAACTTGTGGGAAACAAAAGCTGGAAAAAGCGCAAATGGTTTCGTTGCACTTGAGACGCGACCAGCCGACGAAAATAATCGCTTTGTTTTTATTATGAAGGTGTAGATGCTACCATAATGAAAATTTAGAGCAAAATTGCATGCCTCACGCAAACCTTTCATTTATTAACCACCAACGAACATAAATGAGACCAGACGGTGTACAAAACGATAAGTTTGTTAAAGTTAGGAAAGCAATTACGTTGATGGACACATTTTATTGCAATTACAACAAGAAAAACAACTTTACAACACGTAGCCACATCAATTTAATCAATATCCGTGTTGTTTTGTTATATTTTTCTTTTAAAATTTCGAAATAACTCAAAAAAACACAAAAGTTATTTATTTATTAAAAATCAAATTTTAAAGTTACATAATTAAACAATAGATGTCGCTCAAAGGCTAGGTATTGTCAGTGATGTGTCAGACAACAGCTGATCATTGTTTAGATTCATTATGTTTGTGCAATCATTACACATCTACAAAATTCTAGTTAAATTCTAGTAGTAATTAAGTTAAATGTCCATCTAACTACATATCAAGACGGTGTAAATTCAGGTATGTGTTCAAAGTCGTTTATTTCGTGTGTTGATTATGTTAGATATTTAGGTATTGATGTGTTTATCTTTGACACAAGAATCATTGAAGCTTATTGGTTATTGCTGGTTATTATCAATGAACCAATGTTGTCGGACGTCATTATATTTAAATATTTTAAGTTGTAAACTATGAAAATATTTGTTTTAGGTCGAACGACATTCAATCATCAGTCGTTAATCGTATGCAACACAAGTATGTACAATGTGGGTTTTCGGCTACGGATCACTCATTTGGAAAGTCGATTTTCCGTATGAAGAAAGACTGGTTGGTTGCGTTAAGGGTTACACCAGACGCTTTTATCAACTTAGTACGGATCATCGCGGTACTCCACAAAATGTAAGTAAATAAAGTCTTTGGAATTAGGAAACTTTAATTTATTTATGTGTTGATTTTTAACTTAATCTACTTATTGATATTTCTAGCCAGGACGTGTTGTAACATTAATCCCAGCCGAACTTGAGGTTTGTTTAAAATATGTTATAAGTTTGGTTATGTTTTAAAATATTGAGGGATTTTAGGATGAAGTTTGGGGTGTTGCCTACCGAATTTCAGAGGAGGAGGCTGAAAAGGTGATGTCACAATTGGATTATCGCGAAAAGGGTGGATATGAGCGACATGTTGTGACATTCTACCCGCAAAGTTTTAATTCTCAGCCTTTTAATATAACTATTTATTTGGCGACAACTGATAATTTTCAATATGGCGGCGAAGCGGATCTTGATGATATCGCCGAGCAGATCTTTGCATCTGAAGGTCCTAGTGGTTCCAATACAGAATATCTTTTTAATTTAGCGAGTGCTATGAGGCAAATTGCACCTGAAGTTGTGGATGAACATTTGATTGCTTTGGAAATAAAAGTACTGGATCTTATAGCGGAAAGCGAACGCAATGTCGTCGATGACAACATTGATAACAATAACAGTGGTTCTGAAATATAAAAGAAATTTAGGAACATTTTTATTAACTAGTATGCATTCGACCTGAATTTATACCTAAGAATGATAATAATTATTACAGAATTTAAGTAAAATATTTGTTGTTTTATTTAACTCTTTATTGATAATTACTTTTGACGTCAAATTCACTTTCCATATTTTTCTTATACAGTTTAAGAGTTGTCCTTTAACGAATGACTTTATTTCATCCGTAAGTATTCGCCGAACTATTTTATTTTAGCCTTCAAATTTGGACAAAAAGCAGAAAACTGCTTGTATCTCCTAACCATATTATCCAATTTTCTTGTTCTTATTTTTTAATTATAGTTAAAGAGTTGTTCTTTAACGTATGACCAAATTTGAGACGAAAAACATCCCCAAAGTATTTTATTTCAGCCTTCAAAGTTGGACTATTTTTTTGATTTTTGCGGTAGAAAACTGCTCGTATCTCCTCACCATAATATCCAATTCTCTTGTTCTAATTTTTTTAGTTATAGTTAAAGGGTTGCTCTTTAACGTATAACAAAATATAATACACAAAACTTCCCCGAAGTATTTTATTTTGGCCTTCAAAGTTGGTCTATTTTTTAATTTTTTCGATTTTCGCAGTAGAAAACTGCTCGTATCTCCTTACCATATTATCCAATTCTCTTGTTCTTATTTTTAAATTATGGTTAATGAGTTGTTCTTTAACGTATAACCTAATTTAAGACGAAAAACATCCCCGAAGTATTTTATTT
>JARJDS010009483.1:0-17529 GCA_030264155.1 Atheta pasadenae | reverse complement strand
TTCTCGAAAGTTTCGATGCGAAACACTACAAGCAAAGCGCTGTGTGCGGATTGTCATTTTTTAAAGGTTATAGGGGTTAAGAAAATTAAGTGAGAATTTGCTGATTTTGTTCATTCGTATTGGCTCGGCTATGATCGTTTCTATTGTTCACGTGAAGTAACAAAAAAATTTAAAATTTCCGAAAACAAAAGCATGTTTAGTTCCCTAGAGGCTTAAACATAATACAAAATGCCCGTTTTAAACTTTAGTCTAATAATAAGTGCTTCGAACTAGAATTGATATGGTTTGATAAGTGAGTTGTGACTGGATGTAATTGATTGGAGAAATATTTTATAGATAAAACAGGATGTTTGTTTATGTTTTGTGTGGAATTATAACTATTTATATTTAATATGACAAATTACATGTTGAAAAGTAAATTATAAGTCATAAGGCCGATTAGAAAGTTTACGGACATGCAGCGGCCAGAGCAATGGGAGGAATGGGAGTAAACTGGATAATGACCGATCACCGAATTTAAACAACAGCTGGCGTGGGTAGACCTGGATGGGAAGGCCGCTCCACCTGGAAGACACACATAGCACCCTATGCTAGAGATTATACTCAATAGATCGAAGTTAAAACAAGGCACAAAGAACAAAGATGATCACAACATAAAAGTTGTACTCATAATAAATGGTACGTAATGAAAGACATAAAAGGAAGCGAAGTAAATTAAGAAAATTCCTCAACGCAAAGAACAGAAAATAAATATCATAAATCAATTCCAAAATTCAAATATAAACTAACCTATCAACATGCACTAGGTACTTTGAATTTATAAATTCAAATTGACCAAGCAAAGTCGCCGTCATTTAAAGCTCAATTTCATTTAGAAAAGTTTCAGACAATGTAAATTTAAAAATTCAAACTGATCAATCACCAAATGGCCCCGACAAAATATGGTCACGTTAATTGTAGTTTGAAATAATTATATCTAGACCACAATTAGAATAAAGATGACTCTTGAGGTAGAATTATTATCGGTTAGATGTGAGTCCTGACAATGAATAATTTTCAGTATTCCCTGCACATTGTAAGCAACAAACAGAAGAAAATATAAATAGAAAAAAATACTGTTATTTGCCAGTTACCAGCCAAAGGAACCACGATCCCGGTATCATATTTGTGAATCGTTCTTAACTGTGGTGGAAACACACATAGACAAACTTTCACCTTTCCTAAAATAACGAAGGTAGGGCTCTTACGGGCTCTTGTCTCAAAACCTACATATTGGCAGGGTGTGTGCAACTATTAAATTTTGAGGTCGAAAGTCGCAAGAATCGTTGATTGCGCTTTTTTGTAATTATCTCATATCCTATGTGTTTTTTGCTATTTGTTGTTATTATCAATATGGTAGAATACAACATTCTCTGCAAATGGTGTTTTGAAGAAAATGTTATACAGTGAACCGTTTTTGAGATAGAGGTTTTGTGAGCGCGCGGCCACAGCACCTCTGTTTTTTTCGTTTTAACCGTTTTTTGGTTATTTGGTGAACGTAACTGGACCCTTATGATAAGGGCCTTATCTTACTTTTTTGTTTTTAGTGTGAGTTACTGATTTTGTGTTTTTTTTCTGGGCCACCTTTCCCTAATTCTTACGAGCGCGAAATCGTAGGTGGCATACATGATTTTGAAATTGATATTAGTTTATATTAGTAAAAACAGTATCCAAGCAGAAAAACGGAAGCAAGAAGAAGGAGAATCTATAACTTCCAAGTTGCCAAGTTGCAGATGAGGCTACGGAGAAAAAAAAGTGAAAAATACAAGCGGAAGATAAAGAATGTGAGTTCTGATGAGTTCAAAGATACTGTTATCAAAAAAGTGGGGACGATTTCGGAGAAACTCGCAACTTTGGATGAACTTGCTGCAGCATTTGAAAAAGAAAATCGTTCGGTCCAGAGATTTTTAGAGAATGCTACTCAAACCTTATTGGCAGTCTATAATGCTCCGAAATCAGTGAAAAGTCTCGATCATCTTCGTTATATGCATTACGCCAAGTCCACAAAATTTAATAAACCAGTGCAGCTTCCAAATATTCCACGAACAAGTGCAGCTGCGTATCAACATTTCAAACGTATGCTTTATCAAGTTCGAACTTGGTTAGGGCATGATTTGGAACCACAGAAATGGGGTCGGGCATTGCGAAACGATTTCCTGGAGCCATTCACAACAAATTTACCATCTGCACCAGAAGATTTGTTAAATACAATTTTCTGCAACTGAAAGAGTGGTTGTGGTTTGTGATGCAGGTGCAATGCTCTTCAGCTTGTGGCCAATGTAATGGGCAAGCTTGTCTCAATGCTCCAAAATATCAGAGCGACATTAATGAAAACGAAACCTTCGACCCAGGTTCACTGTATAAAAATTTCTGTATTCACTGTATAAACAAGATTTGTAGAAAATGTTGAAAGTAATTGCAGCCCCAAAACAATTTTAAATAAGGAATATAATGCTGGAAACAAGATTATATAAATATTAGGAGAAGAGGGTTGACGGGGAAAATACCCGGGGCCCCTCACGCTCTTGGCAGGGGCCCCATAAGAACTATATCATCGGGGCCCCAGAAGTTCTCTCGGCGGCCCTGAACAAACGAATATGCCATCAATATATTATTATGAGGCAAATATAAACTTTTTATAGCAATAACAAATATTAAAATTTGAATTTATATTGACTTAATCATCATCCAGAATCACTCATATTCGTTTTTATTTTTCGAAACCTTATCACAGTCTCTAAAAATCCACTACATGCACTTGATGCATACTTTTTTGTATTGGGTTAAAACGAAGAACACATTTGCAAACTCCACATTGTCTTCATTAAATAAATTCGAAAATAGTTTTCCTTTAACGTACTATAGTGCGATTTTGCCCCTGTGGATAGCCTCATTTTGATACTATTTTAGCGTAGGTACCAATTTCAAAGTCTTACCGATTTTATAATATTTTTTTTAAATAAGCCTTTGGAATCTAGTCAATATGACTTTTATACAAATAAAGCCAGTATTTCCTGATAATCCCAAAAGTCTCCTCACCTAAAATTTTGTTGTAAATTCTCCAATTTAGAGACAATTTTGTGATAGCGGTACCACGTGGGTACCACTAAGCAACATTACTATATCAAGGGTAAAACGTATCATTATGTTTTGGAAGAAAGCGAGGAACAACAAAAATATAGAATACTAAAAGGATTATAAGGATATCGCTGTGGTTTTAGTATAGATGGCACTGCATGTCGGAAAAGCCTCGTTTCGTCCTTGTTTTCTCAAATCGCACTGCCGCCGCCGAAGCTACCTCGCCTGGTCTGGTGTGGCTCGGGGGCGGCGGGTAGTTCGTATACAGCTTTCGTACGGTGCGCACGTGCACCTCCGCTCTGATTGCATCGTTTGTCACGCAATTTTCGCGCCCGAGATGCGCGTCATGCTACTCTCCCTTATCGCGGCAACGCTTCTCTGCACAAGCGTATCAGCGCGGGCGGTAAGTACAATTTAAATATATTGCTTTTTATGTTTTCACATATATGAAAAAAAACTAATAACAAACAAGCTGTTCAGCGTTCATTTCTGCGTTTGTAATAAATTTAGATTTTAATATCCAAATACCCGAGCGAGAAGTGAAAGATGCACGCCACTAAAAACGATTTGCGGCAGCGATTGAATCAAATCGCACGCGCGCCGAAACTATCTCTGTGTAGCGCAATCCTATCATCGTTTAATCTTTTTGCACAGACTGCTGAAAAAGGGCCAAACGCGTTGAATCCCGCCGGATATTCGAATAGGAACGCAGGCCCTCCCGAGTGTCATCTATCTTTTCGAAAGCGTTGGCAATCGCCCTCAACCGTCGTTTATTACCCAAATGGACGCATGGCTTACAACGCTTACAATCACAGCACTGTCATTGGCTGCGATTTCGCCTAAAAGCACAAATATAAAATATGGTTATTTATACAACACAAAAAATCAATATTTTTTAATTTGCCAAAACATTGCTCGTGTTATTACCATACGTGGCAGATTCACGATTGAGGTTGATAAGCGCGCGATAACTGCTGTTTGTGAATGCGCGCGGGTAAAGTACAGGTGTCCTGAAGCGAGGGCGGACGAGGAGTATTCTCTCCGGAGAAGATAAGAGAGGAAAACATTGAAACGCGCTCGTTGGATATACACACACTCGACTGGTACGTGCTTGAAGCTCGCACGCTTCACTTGGCACTTTCAACGCGAACTCCGCGACAGCGCTGAGAGTTTAGGCCATTTTCGCGTGGAAATGTGCTGGAAATTTCTAGCCTTCTGCCTTAGCTCAAGTCGTAACAACATAATGCTCGTTGTGCCACATCCATCAGGCAACAAAAAATACATTTCGTGTAACGTATTTATTTATTTATCAAACTGCAACAAGGAAACAAAAATTCAACAATTCAACAACCAAAGGGTGAAATATTAACAGCTCGTGTCCCTCATTAAAAATGCAAATACCAAAAGACGCCCTGAATCCCAAATTTGCCGAAACCTCCTTCGGTCGCATCGTGCTCCTGACTTATATATCAACCCGAACAACCCCGAGTACCCCAAGCCTTAGTTCACATCCGGTCCGGTCGTGCGGACGATAACATCTTTTTGCTTGTAGATTTGTCGTGCTTTGTTTGCACGCCATACGAGCACACAACGAGGAACAAGAAAAAAACATGTTTTTATTGACAATTTGCCTACGCCGTTGCGGATATTGATTGATTCGCTTTGTGTGTTGTGTTGCAGGTGAATATCAGTAACACTTGGATGCTGCCGGAGGAAGGGTTTCCGGTGTTCTATCGCTACTTCCGTGATCGCATATCGTGGAACGAGGCGGACGCGGTCTGCCAATTTCATCACGCTAACCTTGTTACAGGTACGCCGCGCCTGCAGCAGGCATAGCGAATAATGCACCGCCTGCTGCAATCCCCACAGCTCCGCAGTACACGCCTTCCGACTGGAAGCTGATATTAAATTTGGCCCCTCATTAAAATTATAATTTGA
Source organism: Atheta pasadenae (assembly GCA_030264155.1). Lineage (NCBI taxonomy): Eukaryota > Metazoa > Arthropoda > Insecta > Coleoptera > Staphylinidae > Atheta > Atheta pasadenae. Next base: position 12,474 of record JARJDS010009483.1, on the reverse strand, counting down.
TCAAAATTTAAAGCTACACCAAGCTTTATGCTCTTGTTTCACCATGAATCACACCGATTTTGTTACAAAACATAAATAAAATCAGTTCCCGAAAAGATTACTCACAAAAAGCACATTTCACACTAACATAACCTATAATTCTGTACATTTTTTAGGTTAAAGTCATTTACACAGAAGCTAGTGACATTAATCGTGTTCTAGGGTTGTTTTGTTTCAAAGTTCATTGGTGTTAAATAATCTATGAGATCTCGCATGAAATTTTTTGCATTGTTCCACCAAAAGTTAATTAACTTTGTGTTCTGCAAGTCCTGCAAGTGAGTGGTTGTTTATTAGAACAACTTTGTCACTTGTTGGCGGTACGGTGGACATTGTGCTGCATACACACCCGTACACCTGCGACGGTCGCACGGGACGCGCGCGAAATTATTAATTGCGGCTATAAATCGTAATTGAACTCGTGGCCCCCGCAACGGCATGCCGCAGGACATTCCATCGCCGCGCAAAATACTGAATTATGCGCCATCATTAAAGCAAAAGAGTTTAATAAACTTTAACGTCGCACTCGCTCGCCGTGTATTATTTTCTTAAGTTTGCACAAAAGACATTTCACCTTCTAGAAAATTTGCATTCATAAACTTTGCCGTAGAAACAAATTTATATTCATGCATTTCAATTAAATGAGAGTGCGGCAGAGTGGAATCGTTTACTTAATTGAATTTCTACGCTCCTTAATTAATTACGAAATTTACCTGCTGTGATATTTATCGAGACAAAACACAAGCAGCTCGCAGCGCGAAACAATCGTCGAAGAATGGGGGATGAAGAGCACTTGAAAACGGATGCGAAGGAGAGCAAACAAAAGCAACTTACAAGAGTTAAAAAACAAAAGAGTTCAACGAGCCGCTAATAAGTTCGAGTCGACAAGTGAACGATAATATGTATTACGTTGTGAAGTAAAAATAAAAATAATCGAATAAGATGATTAAATCCAACAATCTGAGTATCTGACACACTCAAGCTGAAAGAATTGTATAGACTCAAATTCACATAAAGGGTTGCTAAAAAATGATAGGAGGGGATGAACGCTGGCCCCAGATCGATCTCGTTTCGCCAGTCTCGGCTCTCTCGCCAGCAATACACGAATCGATAGACTCGTATGAGAGACCGCAATTCGCACCCTATTACGTTTTACGCCCCTACGAATTCATAATAAAAAAATTACACCCCCAACAGATTAGCTATAGTTAGACCAGTATAGTTAAATATGACATACTTATGTCTTTAAATAAATTGGAATTAATGTTGGGCCACAGAAAAGTAATTTTATGTTTCGTTTTTTTTTAACTCGATGTAGGCCACACACAACTCTTCCACGATAAGGTTTGGCAACCTTGGAAACACATAACCTCAGCTTACAGTATAGCTTGATTTGATACACGTTTTGCTTGACCCAATGTTCAGATGGAATTTGGAATGACGCAATTCCAACAAAATAAATCCTAGATAAAGAAGTTTTCTGTCTTGCTATTATTAACACAAATAAAAACACGGAATGCAGCTGTTACCAGGTCGCTGAAAGCTGTTGTGAATTCTGCGAATACTTGCAATAGAAATAATAAAGATACACTTAGTTTTGTTTTGTTTGTCATTAATTGAAATGCAATTAATTGGTTGCGAACGGATGCAAATTGCAATGCGCATCATCAAATGCAATATCAGCACTTGCGTAATTAAACGTCACAGTTGCTGTTCATTCGATAAACTGTAAAACAATTGTATTGAACTAGAATGTCACCAGACTCATCAGTGTGTATTGTTGTTAATTCATGATTTACCTGTGGTTTTAATTCAAATTAATCTTTAATCTAAAACTTTGGAATAATTAAAATTAACACTGAAATCACAACAGCCACAGACAGTTTGGTTGCTGCGTTGACAACTGACATAAACCCTCAAAACTGTCAAACAATCATTTGTTTATGTTTAGGTTAGGTTGTCATATGCGATTAGATTGAAATCCATAAGAAAATAAAGATTTTCCGTTTGAGAAAATTGCTAAGGCGCGACTAAGGGGCATTATTGATTTTTTCCTTTATTACTGTATATTGTGTTTGCATATAAGCGTGTCTGTGACTGTTGCGGTGATCGGCTGCCAATTTTCAACGCTCGGAAACGCACAAGATGAATTGTTGCTTAGTTCCCAGGGAGCTGAAACAAAGGACAATAAAAAGCCAGATGTAGGGTAGCACGCTTCGTGCGCAAATTTCCCAACTATTCCACTACTTCTCTCACATACACATACAAACACGCTTACATGCGGCGGTTACTTGGCGGCGCATTAAGTTTAACCGAAGACTATTAACTTGCTTGGCATCGCACGCTAGAGCCTGGTAGAGTCTGGAGAGAGTTAAGCCGTGGCTAATGCCGCTGATAGTAATTGACTACCGACGGGATACTGACTCACCGAAACCACACACATAAGTACATTGTTAGCGTTTCGCGAACTTAACTAACAATCGTACTATTGTTTTGTCTTTCACAGTCGACTCCACGTCCCAATATGATGCGATACGTGCCTATCTTAAAGAATTGGACATTGCTAACAACGTATGGATTGGATTAACACGTGCAGCTGACAAACAGGAATTTACATGGAGGTTAGTTTTTATCATGACATTTGACATTCATTTAAAATATAACGCCGCCTATGTTTATTTTTTGTATTATTTTTGTAAAACTTACAATAAACGCCATCTCTGTTTAGTTTTTGTTACTTCTACTACATTGTTTTCTAAATTGTTGAAAACTTAAAATTGAATCCGTTTTAAGTTGTTTACAAGATTTCCAAGAAACAAACCGAGCATCTCTAATGCTCTAATGTATTCTAGCAAAGTTTTAATTGCTGAAACATTTAATTACTTATTAACGCCCCAACGAACTTTTCTAACCTTACTTTATTAACAACAATTTTTGTGTGCTTGGCAAAATAATAAAAATGTGCAATCATTAGTTGGTTTACTAATTTAATTCGTTCGGTAAATTTGCGATAATTACGGATGACTTTGAATGATTTTGCAAAAGCTCTTCAACTTTTAACCTCGGAAAACAAAGTATAAGTTGGAAAGAAGAACAACCCGCACCCACGGGTGTACTAACAAAATGCTCGTTTAGTATAGGCCATGATAAATGGCGTCTGCTGCGAGCGAGAGCAGAAGGCGAACGTTGTGGACATTGGCCTGGAAAAACAATGCCTTAGAAAAAGTGACAGGCGCTTATGAGGGCAATGATCAGCGCCTGCTTGCTCGTTTCTCATTTTTAACGTGCCCTCCACTTCGTATTCTATATCTTACGTTCCTAGTCGTCCTTAGTCATCATTTTTAATTGTTTTGCACTTTAGAAGTCGATTTTTATATCGTTTTGCGTTTTATATATTTTATTTTGAGATTATAACGAGGAATTTAATGTATTTTGTTCTTATGCAACACCCTAACTCGAGGCATTTTAATGGTTAAAGTTTTTGCGTAACAAAAAAACAGCCGAAACTCGCAAAAGATGAAGTAAATGTTGCGAGCAGCGAAGAGTTGAAAAAGAAAACTATTATGAAGTGTGTAACTTTTACATCGGGTTGAGGTGGCGCTGTGTTTCAAACTTGATCAAATTTCCCTGCCAACCCCGCGACCTCATAATATTTCTATTTAATTTAGCGTAAGCTGTATGCAAGTTTTTTCATTAAACCTCAAACTTTATCATTCATCTTGTTGTATATCACACGTTTTCAAAAACTTTGCCGAAGTCATATAAAATTTGCATAGAAATGTGCATTATATCACGTACGCGACATTGCAGCACATAATAATCGCTTTGTGACCTTGTTTTTTACAGGACTCATATTTTTATATTAAAAACATTATTTACGCCATGTTTACATTTTTTATCGCCACCTATGAATTAAACGCTTAACTATTGTGTAATAATCTGTTGTTATATAATAACACATAACCTTAAATCACCTTAAATGTTTAAAGTAATCTCTTGTTATTTGGGTAGTTTATTAGCGAAGAGTTTATGTGTGTTTGGGTGTGTTTTAGTATACTTTAGCACTAGGCACAGTTCATGTAGTCATTGCGAAAGCTCTGCGTTAAGTTAGAGTTTCCTGTGCAGAGACTTCCGGGACCTGAGCGCCCTAGACCACTGGCAGGAGGAAATTCCCGCGGTAGGCAGCGAGTCCCTCTGCGCTGCGATGGATCCCGCCGCTGACTTTCGATGGCACGCGCTGACCTGCGGCGGCCCCGAAGCAGCGTCCTTCATCTGTGAACTATCAGGTCAGTTTTCAAGCAGGCAGGGAGTTAGAGTTGGATTTAAAGGCATGAGGCAGTGGTAATGAGGGACAAATGAAACAACTTACACCCAAGATGTCAAAACAAGTTAAAACAAGTTAACGACATCGAGTTATATAGTAATTCTACAACTATATAACGATCCACAGCGTTGGTTGGTTGCTTGGCCAATGCGCGCGCCGACGTCGCCGTTGCTCGCGTGAGTTTTTTGCGGTAGGGTAGGTTTATGCAGGTCGGGTTTGATTTATAGCATCCGCCCGGCCGAATACTCTCGCGTTGCCTCCACCGCCGGCCGAGATGATTGCGTACGCGTACAATACGCGGCATTTATCATGTCACGCTCGCCGTTTTCAAGCAATTAACATCAATGTTTACACGCTTACACGAAGATATCATTTGGTGTTTTATGATGTTTCTGGTATAAATAATTTTAATTTAATCGGGACCTATAATGCGATTGGGAACTTTTCCGACTTTAAACTTTCGTTACAAAAACACAATATTGGTCTTTGTCACTGAACTAACAAAAACGTAATTAGTTTTTGTTTTATTAGTTAAAAATCTTGATGAAGTTTCAATGATTTTAATTTGTTGTAGTTCCTGCTTGGGCTGACGGATCTGACGGTTGTCTTATCACTGAGCTTCCATCATTGACCGTTCTCTACATTCCAGAACAATCCGCTGTAGAATTAACCTCTGACTGTGGTTTAGAAGGAACGAAGCGGATTATTTGTAAAGGAAAAGGCGTGCGTATCTCAAATCCAATCGAAAATAATAAATGGAAATTATTTTGACATTTCGTTGTTATAGGATCGGGATGAATTGATTCGACGCTTAGCTTGTACTGACGATAGCATCGCCGTAGAGAGCAAAACTCAATCACCAACCCCAACTTCGCATGTTGGTACAAGCCCAGCTTCAATAACCGTTAAAACAACACTCACCAAGACTACAAAACCGTTAATTTGGACTTCTAACACAATCGACACAGGCGATTACGGCGTTCCAACAAGACATCGTCGCGAAACTGAACAAACATCAGTTTCGCCAACTACTGACGTACCAGCCACACTTGGCACAACATCCCAACGCCCTGTGATCACATCCGGCGCATCCACGGAATCAGAATCAACGCCATTACTTGAAACTAACCCAGAAGAGTTTGCTAGTGCAATCAACCAAGGCCAACTGTTCAGTATTATCGAAAATGGTACACTATTCGATATCATTGAACTTAATGGAACTGACGAAAACAAGACACTAGCGCCCGATACAACGCGACCCACCGAAATGACTAATAAGATTACCCCTACACAATCGACAAATATTAACAAGGAGGCCATCCCTGATGTGGCTATTCCTGCTAACGCAAACGATCTGCACCGTACGTTCCGTAAACAGGTACCCATTTTTCCAAAACCAGATCATAACTTTAACATTGACGTAACTAACGACATTCAAACAAAAGAAAACGATCACGATAACGAAAACTTAAACGACAAAATGGCGAGTCTTATTGTGTCAGCTGTGAAAGAAATGGCCCTGGCGGCTGAGACTGTAACTGCACAAAAAGAAAAGATGGCAAACCGCTTAATAACCTCAAAATCAACGGATCTAGATACTGATAAAGTTCTTGATAAGCTAATGACTACTCCTGCGATGGTTGTTACTGAACGCGTTGAGAGTACGGACGACACAAAATTCGAATCCGAACCAACGACAAAACCCAACCGACAGCGCCAATTGACACGCTCAAATCGTCGTTCATTTTATCCGTATTTTTTTAGCCGTGTGTTAGGTTGAATATATTAAAAGAATATACTTACTCCTGAAATATTTGCACCACGTTGAGCCAGGTACACACATCCTTACCTGGTTCTTCGAAAAACATGTCAATACGTTGTTAGGTGTACACTCGATGTGCCAAAGGCGAGAACTTCCAATGCACTCTCAACGAAACATAATTCCGTTCACGATACGAACCTACTAGTCAGCGAGATTAATTATTAAACGGACAGGTGCAATTTGTAGCGCTAGATTGCTTCGATTTAAATGTGCTCGCAAGAATTCACCGCTGTTGTTTCAATTTCGGAACACCACGCACAAACACAGCGCGCCCGTCCGGAGCCCGTCCTTCGTCCAAGTCCACCCCTTCTTTAAGTTGCCACTTTATTCATACATACAATACACGTAAGTCAAGCATTGCAACGAAATTTTGCTACACTTGCAAAATTATAATTTGAAAGCATAACACATAAAATACTAATAATAAATACTTTGAGCGTTTATCAATGAACGCAATAAATAAAAATATTTTATGATGTTAAATAAAACTAATATTTATAAGCAAATCTGCTAGGACACTATTTAAACAAAAGCATGTTTATGTTGGATACAATAAAATGAGTATCAAAAATAATACATTTATTGTAGTAGTAGACAAAGTTAATCCTAAATGAAACGGTAAAAATTATTTATCCCAGCATGAAACACTTAAATCGTAATCGTAACAAAAACCAAATACGCACGTAGCGATTTAATTTGTCAACATGTCTTTATAATAAATGTAAACCGCACTGTGTTCGACACTACTACTGGATGAGCAACTGTCCGGTCAAGATTTCCACAACCATTTTACGACGTAGATAAGGCATATCCTCTTGACTGAAGGTAAATGGAGCGTTTCGAGACGCAAACTCGGCGTAAGTACAAGAAAACATGCCACAATCACTACCATTCATTTGTTGTGGTACGTCGCGCACACTTTTTAATTGCCAACCCTTGGTGTCCATAGGCACGCCTTTCTTGTCAGCGTGTTCGTCCTGTAGATATTTAAAAATAGCCTCTGTGCATTGGGAGTTGGGTTTGCCCATACTGTCATAGTAACAAACAGTTTTAGCGCGGGTATCAACTATCGCCATGCACCAATGCATTCCCAAATGAATGGGCACGCAAATGATGTCGTGGGCAAAAACGTCTACTCGGCGTGTCCAACGCCGCACAGATTGTTGACCGTCTTTGAGTATTTTTGGATAGAAAAACGTGTTGAACCCGTATGTGTTCGGATACTTGGCTAATTTACCGCGCTCAATTAAAAGATTCATGTAGAAGTTAATCACTTCGTCGTTGAGCCAATTAAGCCCAGCGAGTGTTAACATATCACGGCGCGTAATGTTCAAGTTAAATTTACTTATAAGCACCGCACTCTGCGAAGCGCGTTTCTCAAGCGCGCAATTGACCATTTGTTGTTGCTTCGGCGTTAGTTCCGGTAGCTCTGTTTTCTCCTCTATTGGAAGGACAACTTCTTTAATGTGCAAACATTTTTCCACTTGCTTTTCAAGCTGCATACGGAAATTTTCCTCGTTAATTTTACGACAAGCAAGAAGATGATTTTGTATCTTTAGAAGCTCCAAACTCACCTTCTCCACTTCTTGTTGATGCTTGAGAGCTCTGAAATGTTTAGGTTATTTATTTTGATTTTTTTTAAATTAAAATTATACTTACTTATTGCCAATCCAGCTTGCTTGTAAAGGTTCACATGACTCTGCTAATTGTTTTAAACTATTAACTCGCTCTATTTTAAAATCTGGTTTAGGTGAAGGTGGAGTTGGTAAAATCTCTACATCAGAATCCGAATCTTTTACAACCACAGCATCATCAAAGTCATCCAAAACTTTAAGGATAGTCTCACTAGTAGCAGTTTTATTTTTTCCCATTGATGTCCTTTCATGATTACCATCACTGTTTGTAAGATCAACAAATCCACTTGCATTTTTAGACAAATCATTAAGAAACCTACTTCGGATATTCTGGCTTTTACCTAATGGAGTGTAATAATTTGCAAATGATTCAGCAAATAATCCACTAGAATTACTACCTGATTTGTACAGCAATTGTTGATATTTCTGTTTTTCATCTAGGCGAAAAGCATAATCAGCAGTAGTTCCAGACATAGCAACACCACTTTTCTTGACTGAAGTTAATAAATCTTTAGAGTTTAACTTAGGAGTAAAATAAGCTGAATTTGTTGAAGAATTCAAATCAAGTCGAAATTTTGATAAGTTGTAGTTTGGTGTGGAAGAAATTGGTGCCTTTGGTCTTGCACCATTGCAACGTGGAATTGTGACTTCTCCTTCATCGTCTAATACAATCACAGAAGGCTTACAAGTAATTCGCTCCATTTGCGCAGCTTTGTTTGTAGCACGAACACTAGGCTTTATCCAATCATCTGAAATATTGCATCAAACATAAAACCATTGGACAAAACCACAGCTAAATAATGATAGGTTACCTTCTGGGAAATGCGACAGTTTTCTGTATTTGCTGGGGCTTTTTATCTCGTGTATCAAATCTGATGTACTAAATGTCAAAAATAGATTATTACCCGAACTTTGAGTAAGAAAAACATTTGAAATTGAAAATATACCTTCTTTTACGTTTATTACGACTTGGAACGAACCAGCTACGAATATATTCAATTACATCCATCATATTTTGTCTCATCCAGATGAAGAATGCAGTTAAAATAATTTGCGCTGTCCCGCGTCTACATTAGTCGCAGGGTTTTGAAATTATTTGATATGATTTAGTGAACACCCCGATAAACAGTTGTATTCACAAATGCCGCCATATTCCGGCCTACTTGACGGAACATCTCTAGGGATTTGTAGCGGCTACAGCTTTAGTAATTTTTAGGTTCTTTTGGTTACTCGAAATTGCTCGAAATGTCAAACACATAGTTATAGAGGGCGCTTACATTACTTCCTATAATACACCGAGCGTTAACTACAAAATTAATGTATCAAATAAACATAAAACCAAATTACAACACTAGTAAGTATTGGGGTTAAAATAATCTTACACACGATAGCTTGTATTATTATTAATTTCTATTTATTATTAATCTAAAATGGAAGAAACTAGTTAATTGCTAACCAAAATATGAATGCAACACTTTGTATAATATAGATACGTTTTGCACCAGTATTGCACGTGCGCAAACCAGCGCAAACACTAACGTAACTAAAATGTTTGAAACAATTGAGTTAGATTGAGTTAGATAAACATATATTCTCAGGTAACTAGATAAATCATAAAAGTAAAATTTTAATTTTTTATTAAAAATATAAAACCAGGCGTATTACCTCGTTCTCGCATTTCAAATTGTTTACGTAATAAGTATTTAAATTACATTACCTTATTCTTTAACGAAATGTTGGGGCAATTTTCGGCATTCTATCAAGAATGCTGATTGACACAGCTCAATGTTACTTTAAACTTAACTTTTTCTTACGTTTTTATTTTTTTGTTACGTCCTACTTTGATTTGGTTGGAGTTGTAGTAGGTTTAACTTTATTTTCATTTGTTTCAACCGGAGCGTCATCCTTAGCAGGACCAGCAACAGCAGTTGCGTGTGGGCTAGAAACAGCAAGACCACCTTCACCTGCTAAAGCAGTACCACGTGGACCGGCAGCTGCTACACCGCCATCACCAGCTAAAGCCACAGCACTCGGTTGTGCTTCAGCCACACTTGATTCAGCAGGTTTTTCTGTGTCATCCTCAGATTCTCCGTCATCCACCTCATTCGGCTCCTGATACTTAGCATCAATAATAACAGCAGCATCATCAGAATCAACCGCATCGTTATATTTATAATAATCAAAATTAATTGCTGGTGCATCAGCTCCGAAAACCGGTTGCACTTGATCCTGTTGTAAAGGAATCTGTTGCTCGTCAAATGGGATAGTTTTTTCATAATAACGAGATTGCAAGCCGTCCTTAGTCGCAGGTGTTAGTAATACCGAATGTAAGTTTTTGTTATCTACAACTTGGTTGTGTAAAGTAATTGGTAATCCATCAGATTGTTGTGGAAAGTTGTGTCCTTTCAAATGATTGGGGATTAAGTGTTGGCGTACGAGTTGTGGTTGATTGCGCAAGATAATACTTGCTAACGAAGAACTCAAAGGTTTGAATTGTTGTTGGTCTAAAGGTTGGTGATGAGGTCGTTGTGGTTGTTGATAAAATTGTTGTTGATGTGGCCGAGCAATGTAAGGATTGACATACCGTTCTGGTACTAGGTTAGGATGTTGGTAACCAAATCCAGGTCCAGGATAGTTTGAGAATAAAGGTTGGCCATTAAGGATAAAAAAACGTTGACCTGGGTGTAGATTACCAACATTAGGAATATTAGGAATGTTTGGAACATTACCAACTCCTGGTCCAGATTGCGGTTGTTGTGCTGGTGGAACTTGCGGACTTTGTGGTTTTACTGCTTTATCCCCTTCCACATCTTCAGATTCGTCAAGTTCGATTTTTTGTGGTTTTTGTTTTTTAGGAACTAAAATTACAAATAGCAATTTGACCATTAATTAAGTTATTAGAACAGAAGGAAGTTTAGTTACGTACCATTTGAAGCAACGCCTTGCATAGGTATGTCCTTTGGGATTTCCTCAGCGTCTTTATCAATTGGTGGAACTACAGGTTGTTTAGGAAACCCTGGGTTTTGTGGTGGTTGCAAAGGTGGATAAACGGGTTGAGTATTGAAAATACTAGGATCAATCGGTTGACCTGGTTGTTGTGGGTACTGCGGAACTTGTGGTATAAGGAAATTACCTGGTGGATTGCCAGGATTTACCAAAAACGGTTGACCAGTCCCGGAGTAATACACAATTTGTGGCTGTCCAGGATAACTATGAACACAATAAACACAACATAAGTTAACAAATCCTATCAATGACAGTAAAATATGTAGTGACTTGATGTTTCAATGAATAACTTAAGTTAAACCAATGAAAATCAATTTAATTCCACCATGTAAGTGATCAATTACTTTAATCATATCTGCTAAAGTTATATAAATTAATACCCTTGAGGCTGTTGTGGTTGAAGCGGATAATATCCATTAAAACCATACTGCGGGCTTGCGTACGGATTAAATCCTTGAATTCCATCATCAGGATAACCAGGAATCAACTGTTGAGGTTGTGGTAAAACAGTACCTTCAGTACTAAACGGATTTAATTGTCTAGGAACTTGAGGACGTTGATTTCCACCTGGTCCTTGCACTGGGATTTGTGGTGGTTTATTAATTGCTTCGTCATTGTTAGCTGCCTCTGTTGACGTCGAAACCAACGCAGCAAATGCGAAGCAAACTACGGTAAATCTCGTCAGCATCGTTTCTGGAAGAAATAAGAAGCAATTAAATATAAAATTCATAAAATAAATAAAACTGCTTACATATTATGATGTTTTTAAAAATGAGTCAACTGGAATCTATTTTTTGTAAATACGAACTGGATACAAACAACATTTTCGGTCGTTTTTTAATTACTACACTACCTGAGCAGTGAGAAAACACCGTTATGTTGTTTAGTATTAGCATTACCACAACTAAATGGTGTCTAACGTGTTGAATATTGAAACCTGTGATTGAAACCAACGTAGAAATCAACAACGTATTTTGTTTTTTTATTGTTATTTTCATCAAGTAGGCCTTGTGTTTTACAAAACAAAGGAACCATGATGGAAAAAAAATTATTTTACATCAGGTATGTTTTGAATAAGTGTAAACAATACTTTAAAACAATTGAGATTGGTTGAATTTTTACTTTTGACGTTATCTTAAAAACAGCACAAAACAAATCAATTTCAGGTTGTCTGATTCCAATGAAATTTAAAGAAAGTATGTATTTACATTATAATATTAGAATATAATTATAGTTATGTGCCCATTGGGCAAAGAACAATACAGTCGATATAAAATTCACTTTTATGTTTCACTTTTACATTCAAATTGCAAAGTATTTGTCAAGTAAGTCGCGTGCGCGGCACAATTGAATCGAACCACGACGCAACCGACACTAAAATTATAGAATACAATCAGAACATGAAAATTTTCTTTTTTCTTTCAAACAATTCGCGTTGTTGATTTTAATGAAAAACTTTAATTTTTACTAACAAGGACGCTTCGATTATGTCGTGCAATTAATGTGCGTGTACACTGTCAACTTCTATAAGTTTTAATGACTTTACCATGTTCTTCCTCGTTCACCTCGTCCAACTTCGTCTAATATCAGCAATTTTCGATATTATGCATTCGTAATTTGCCTGCAATCGCGCTACTTTTAACTTCGTGTCG
>JARJDS010009467.1:0-13907 GCA_030264155.1 Atheta pasadenae | reverse complement strand
GACAACCATTTTATAAAGAATGCCAAACAATTTCACATTGTTATTGGCTGTTAGCCAATTATTACAATTACAATTATTACATTAATACTTACATGCAAATTATTCCAGTCATTCCGGCTTAAATTAAGTAGGAATCTCGGAATTTGAGGTACAAAACTTAAGCATGGTAAATGCAACGTAAAACAAAAAGTAACACAGAGAACACCACGAGAACACAAGACGCTGGAGACGTTAAAAGCACGCTACCACAGCACGCTACTAAACGTAACTGAAAGCAAGTGTTAAAGCGCGTTTTAGTAAATTTTTATCCCCACGCGTTTTGTTTTATTGTTTGGCGTGTAGTTCGAACATTTGTTGCATGTGGCGTCACGAGCGCTTTTAGAATCACATTTAATACAGCAGTTGCCGATCTATTTTACGTACGAATCTATGCGTTGACCATTGACTGCACCCAACTGAACTCTTGCACCCCTTGCACCAGACTGCGCGTTGACTGCAACCCTGCAACCCAACTGACCCAACTGAACACAGCAACTGAACCAAACTGAGCCAAATTGATATGTTCTGTGAACTGAACTGAACTGAACCCAGAGATTATACCACTAGTATACACATTAGTGGTATAATCTCTGACTGAACCAGACTGAACCCAGCCAAACCAAATATATTATACTTCTATATTATAATATATTTGAGCCAAACCAAGCCAAACCCACCCTTGCCCAACCTTCAGTATTCGTTGACACAAGGCTCCGGTTTGGTGGGGAACAATTATTTGTCATAGTGGGAGAAGTTGCAGCGACGTATTCTATAATTTACATTTTGAATTTTTTTTAAATGTGAGAAAAAAGGATAACTTGCTACGAGGTATGAACTGGTATGAACCTTACATCCTCAGGCTAACAAGCGGGCCAGAATAGTAGAAAATTCCATTATATCTACATTTGCTAAAATTATTTCAAATAATTGTGAATGATATAATTAAAATAAATAACATTCATCTTTATTTGTTTTAAATAATCAGCACTAAAGAAAAATCTTATTTGATTTTTCCGAGCAAATAACGATTACCCAAAACGAATGAAAGTCAACAATAACATTGGGTTTACTATATATTTTTATGAAACAAATATAAAACAAAAACGTTTACATCTTATACTTAAGTAATAAATAATAAAGAATACCTAACCATTAAAACGTCCTTATTAACTTGAATATAACATAACTTTAAATTTCCTACATGAAAAATCGATTACGAAACATGTTGTATAATTAAACAGAAACTATCGTGTTATATTCAAGTTAATAAACAATATAAATAATTATTACTGCACGTAATATGCACGACTAGATGATATAAGTTGGTGTTTAACGAGTAATAAAAACAAAAAAACTGTGTTACGATTTTACGCTCTGACGTCACAATTTGCAACTTACAAATTGCAATCTAATAACAATGAGTAAGAAAAAAAAGTGCAAAAATGCCAATCATTATACATGATTACCATTCATTGAATATATGAAACGTGAAGCTTACTATAATATACCATTACCAATCAAACAGCCATTCAGTACCAAGATTTAAGGTTATGTCTTATACGTCATTAAACATAACCTTAAATCCCATACTTGGGCAACGTCATAGTATCGCCATTGCGATAACCCAAAGTACCAGTACCGTTCGATTGCTTCTTATTGAGCGTGTTGTGCGGATATAAATTGAGCGGCGGCAGATTCGGATGTTCAATCCTAGTCGGCGACGACACCTGCGGTCGATAATGTTGAGCAGCCATACGCCGCATACTAGCACATCTCATATCTGTATTCCCCCCAAGCGTAGCATACTGACGAAGGTCCCCATGGATCAAATGTTGTTGCTGCTGTTGCTGAAGTTGATGCAGACGTTGATGCTCCATGTCATTCAACTGGTACGCTTCAATCAACGGTGTGGGATCTTCATACTCGTAATCTACGAAGCCAGAATTATCAAAGCTTTGCGCAGGGACGCGAGACACGGTACCTTTACGCTGATAATATGGAGAATAATGTCCGGCCGCAATCGGAGGCGTGGGCTGCACATTGAGATGATCAATCGTCTCGTAGTGGTCATCGGCTTCGATGTAATCAACCAAATCATTCGGATAACTCTCCGAAATAAAATGTTGGGTACCATGCGGAGTCAATGCTGCCCATACCATACGGTTATCAGCATGGATGCCATTACCATGGTATAAAACAGTCTCTGATGGGTGGACCAATTTATTCGAATTGATATTAGTCACCATATTAGCACATTCACGTTGTTCAATATTTTTTACAGCGCGATTGTGCATTGAACAATCATTGCCACCAAACATGTTCATTCTAAAACACAAAACAGGTTATAATATTAAACATAACCTCACTTATGCTTAACCTAACAAATAATTTCTGTTTTACAAATTTAAAATTAAAAATTCCTAACTTACTCTCGACATTTCAACAAAAACATTGCTAAAAGTGCACCAAGGAGTAAAACACCAATGGCGGACGCTACTAAAACCAACAACCAAGTGTCACCGATTGTTGGGCTCCAGTTCTCGACATCTTTGCGTGGTAATTCGACATAATCACCGTTTACACCGTCACTCAACACACGATTTCCATGATGTGGTGGAAATGCTTCGCATAATTGCGGCAAGACACATGATGTACTGTTAATCAACAATTCGGGCAATCCACCTTGCAGGAATGCAGGAATTGGTGGTGGTGGCATAAACAAAATTGTATCTGGAGGTGGACCAATGTCCCAACAATCACCCAAACAACTCATTTTAACCTACAAATAATTAAATTTTAAGTCACAACAAAATATCCTGCACAAAACTCCAGAAAATGTTATAAACTATTACGCTATTAATAAAATTATTTATATAAATACACAATAACCTCACTTTTTATCACTTGTACTGTTATTTGCTTGATTTTATTGATGCTGTGGTTAATATTTGATTTAAAATACACTTTGCACTGTTTGTTATATTTCTGCACTTGCTGCTTGCATGCAACGCGCCTATTGTTTGCTCCCCTGCAACTGAACTTCACATCCACAAGGGATGTGTTAGCGATGCACCCCGATCGATCGTAGTGCGCTGCGCGAAGGGCGACGCGCGTTAAATGGTCACACGCCTGCGTAGAAACGTTTATCGATTCGTCACCCTAAACAACTTTTGTTTCTGTTCTTTTTCTAAAACCTATTTCTACCTTGTTTTGTTTTGTGTGTATTGCAATTGAACGTAAATGATTAGAGTGTAACATAAAACAAATGACGTAAATATTTATGCTTTGTCACGGCATTCTATTTAATAAATTGGAAAAAACAAGTGAAGTTAAAACTTAATAAAACGTTTTTTTAATTTTGTTCTTTGTTTTATTTGTTTGTTTTGTCGGGAATTAGATTAAACAATAAAACGAATGAAGTTCACTGTTTATATTTAATAAAATCCCATGAGTGTTAAAAGTGCACGCATGCGTAGTTGAAGTGAAAGCTTCGTACTCCCACTACATTTTGTTTTCCAACCAATAAAGTTCAAGATCATAGTGGGGGTTTCCCATTACCTGAGTTGGGTTAGTTTTGAATTATCAACCGGGTCAGTTTTCCCTGCCGGTTGTTTCGTGTCGGGTGGGTATTACGCGCAAAGCGTCGCGACGTCTTCGTCGACAGCGACGCTACAGGTAGCGCATTGAAACGATGTAATAACCAACGAGTTTATGACAACTTGATCCAGCTATAAATTGTTAGATTACATTTTACCGCTAGGTAAGTGAATTTTGTGAACATTTATTTATTAATAACAAAAGTTTATGTTTTGTATAAAATAAATTTAATAAAACGACACAGTGATTAATTGTTTTTTGTTTTTATTTTGTTTCCTTTGTTTTGTTTTTGTAACTAAAATGTAATTTTCGGTTAATTACCGTTGATTAACTTTAATTAAGGTGAAGAAATGAACATAGCGTTAGTTTAGGTAATTAATAATGATTTGCGTTGAATACGGTAATGAAAACGTGGAGAAAACCATTTGATTGAAATTCCATTGAGTTTGAGGCGTTCGAACAATGTTCGGTGAGTTTCTGATGAGTTACAACAACCCGAATGGCAGCAACCCATCGTACACTGTCTATCCAAACGGGAACTGTCAAACGTTCGCTCCGGTAGCTCTGGGAAATCCAATTAAACTTCATTAAAACTTGGCGCGGCAACTCACAAAGTTGCACAGTTCATGCGGCATCTGCTTTTATGCTTTTTATACTTTTTTTTAGAGTTTAGCACTGAAAAAATGTGTAAAGTTTTTCGAAAAGTTGTTTTACGTTTCCTGCAACAACCAACAACAAGTTTTACACACGTTTCCATATACAAATAAAAGTAAACTTTCTAAAATTTCTAATTTTTATTTATATATTTCAAAAAACGTTTGCAATATTTTTTAAATTTTTTGTTGTTACATCAATAAATACATTAAAATAACAATAAATAAATTACGAATTAAGTTGGTTTTGCACTTAAAGATAAAATTTGAATAGTTTTGCAGTGTAAATATAAATATTATGGATTTTATTAACATAATTATATTGATTTTATGTAAAACATGTAATGTTGGTTGCCTATAATATTTTGCTAAACATTTTATAAAATAAACTAGGTTTATCACCTTAAACGCACTATTAACGATTTTAAATACACAAATGTATAATTATTTACTTATTTATATTTTTTTTATTATTAAACTGTAAATAAATTAATTTATTTAAATTTATATATATTGATATATATATTTTTAACTGTCAACTGTCACAACTGTCACAACTATCAAAACTGTCAATCACGTCACTAAAATGTGGTTTACGTACCATATTTAAACAATTATATATAATTTTTACAAAATAGAAGTACTATCTGTATGCTTTTATTAAGTTTTATAAAAATGTGACATATATCTGTGGTTTTTCTTTGCAGAAGTCACAAACTTTACCGTTTAACTTGTAAAAATACATCACGATTAAAAATGGCATCCTCGCGATGTCTTCGACTTGTATTTGGTGTCATTGTGTACATCGCATATCTTTGTATTGGAGCCCTTATTTTTGCTACAATCGAGTTACCCTACGAGAAAGAATTCGTCAAATCGTTCCACAAACTAAAGTTAGATTTCCTTAGTTCAAACGGCGGTTGTGTTTCAGGTAAGTGAAAATTAAAACTTTATATTGCTAGAATTTAAGTATAAATTAAGTTGATTATAACAATATTTTGTTGTTATGATGTTTACTTACCTTTAAATTTATCTGAATTGAATAATTGAAGAAATTGATTTTTTAGTTTTGCCTTCTTTTGATATCCGCAACCCAATATACACTAAGATTGTATTTTATTCAAAGTACAAGTGTCTACAAGTTTTATGAAATATCAAAAACTTACAAAAATGTTATAAAATTTACTTGAAAGGGTTAATATTTGTTTTAAAGATTATCCTGCATGTGTGTTGACTTTAACAACGCTGAAACATTGTTATATTAACGTTTTAACAGCTTAACCTCTGAAAATCTTTAGCACGCTTCTGTACAAACATCATAAACGGACGAAGCAGACAATAGTAATAACCTAAACGCCGTAAAGAGCTGTAAAGCTAATAAAATGTATATTCCAGAATGTAGAACGTAATAAAACACGTTACATTAAGATTATTAAGATCCAACTACGTTAAACTCAACAAAAACCTAGGAAAATCAACAAAAAAAATACGTTTTAATTAAATATCGATCAAAAACAATATTGTTAGGTTCGTACAACCACTTCAACGACTCACAACGAAACAGAGTGAACGAAAAACCATAATTTGTGTTATTCCATTGAATTATTAATGAATTGATGAATGAGCAACCATTTTTCTGCTTCCCACTCAACATTATGGATTACACTCTTCAGTTGGCATGAATTGGATGACAGCACATAAAACATGTTGGTGTTGGCAACAATGTGCTCGTAATTTATTTAATTATAGAAGAGAAGGATGTTAAGGTCGTGAGGGACATGCATTGGGATGAATTTATTTCAAACTACATCGTAAACTCTTGTTATCATCCCGCTATTCTGGAATGTTCTACGCGTTTCCACTAAACTAATTCATCATTTACGTCACTGAACTTTGTAGGTTATTCAGAATGTTATTATTAACAAAATTAGACTAAAAATTGGGATAAAACAACGTGTGGAAGAAAAAAACGTCGAAAGTTTATGAACTAAAGGGTGAATACTTAGGGGAATGCGTTACGGTTTGGTTTATTAATTAATTAATGAGTTTAGGACAATTGTGCGGTATAATTAGTTCATTTAGACAATTGGATTAATCTTGTTTTGTTTGAGGTTAGGTTTTGACCTTAATATGCATGCGTGGGATTATCCTCTTGAGCAATCTTGAATATTTTGTGTTTATTCCTTCTATTCCTCGCTAATCTTGCAGATTAACGCTAGTTATTAAGAAAAACGATATTTGAGGTTATGTTTGAGGTTCAGTATAGTATGTATTTATTTAATTTTGGTACATTTTGGATGCTTTATGTTTACTTTTACAATTGTATTGACTAGAAAGTGTTGTAATTTCATTGAAATAATTTTACATTCTTTATAACCTCGAAAATCTTAATGATAAACGCACTTTAATTTGTTTTGGTTTTACTCCTTACTGAGGAGCGCCCTCGTCTACCAGATTTCGCCTTCTTCGTAGCACTACTGTGTCTATCCGCGTCTTGTTCCACTTTAACCTCTTGTTTAACGTTTACATTCAAATCATTGTCGCTTGTTTTTACTTCGGCCGCGAGCGTCGCCAATTTAGCCAGCTCTTTATCAATTCGTTCCTTAGCGCGTACCACCTTCGATTGCAGATAAAACGAACCACCCTTGCAGCGCTTGTTCGCTTCAAACAATTGCCGATAACGTTTTTGAATCTGTTCGATGTTATTGACGTCTTCTACCCCAAGAATCTGAAGGGATTCGGTCAACGTTGGCATTGCGCCGAACACTTGTCGCTTTTCATTTTCGTCTTTTTTGTTCTCATAGCGAGCGTTGGCGCGTGCGCGCGATAGTTCAACTTCTTCGGCGATGGTCATACGCACTGTGCGAAGGAGCACCCGCGAGCTGTGGTACAGTGTTTCAAAGAAGGACTTGGTTAATTTGAACATTGTGGTTGTGTCTTCGAATGATTTTTCAACAGATGATAACGAAAATTGTGATGAGTGTATGATTGGATTGAGGAATGTTAAGAATGAGTGGACGTTGTTCGGTGGTCGTTACTCTTCATGGTCTAAATGGGGGGTTTCGGGGGATTTTAATACTCAAACTTAAATTTGGTGTTTGGAAACGAAGATGATGTTTGATCTACAGGCTACTTTGAGTTACTGATCAAATTTAACATTGATTTATTACTGACAGTGACAGTTTATCATTTAATTTGTTTTGTTTTATAAGCAGCAGATTTGGGGTTAATTGTTGAAGTTTTAGAATTTTTAGTTTGACATTGCTCACATTGACAATAATTGACAGCTAGTTAATTTTACTTTTTATTATCACAAGTAGATGGTGCTATACATTACGTTTTTTTGCAAAAATTCTAAAAATAAGCACTTTTAAATAAATATTCTAAACTGATCTTTACAAAAGTTGTGTGTTATTAACTAATAAACATTTTATCTTAATAACTTTTTTTAATAGAACGCACCAGTTTTTGTTAAAACACAAAAAACAAACAAAAATTTGTGCGTTTCCTTAAATCTTGACATGTTTTTGGATACAAAAACACAAAAAACTAGCACTTTTACTAAAAATATCAAAAAATTATCTTAACAAAAGTTGTTTGTTATTAACTAATAAACATTTTATCTTAATAACTTTTTTTGATAGAACGCACCAGTTTTTGCCAAAACACAAAAAACGAACGAAAATTAGTGCGTTTCCTGAAATCTTGACTTGTTTTTGGATACAAATACACAAAAAACTAGCACTTTTATTAAAAATATCAAAAAATTATCTTAACAAAAGTTGTTTGTTATTAACTAATAAACATTTTATCTTAATAACTTTTTTTAATAGAATGCACCAGTTTTTGTTAAAACACTAAAAACGAACAAAAATTAATGCGTTTTCTTAAATCTTGACATGTTTTTGTATCCAAAAACACAAAAAACCTGCACTTTTATTAAAAATATCAAAAAATTGTATTAACAAAAGTTGTTTATTATTAACTAATAAACATTTTATCTTTATAACATATTTTGATAGAATGCACCAGTTCCTTTTAAAATGCATAATACTAAATAAAATAGAATTATCACGTTTAAATAAATGTTTTGTAAAATCTCCGAACTAACTTAAACTAACTTAAATTACCGATTTTAATGACAACACTCATAAAATAATAATAAAAATAATTTTACGTAAAGTTAGTTAGTGCTTCATAGATGGCACCACATGGCGCACTAAAACAAAACCCTAATTTTCTAACCAAAAACTACAATTTAATGATAAACCCCAACAAAAACCTAACAAATTCAAATAAAATCTTCACAAACATAATTTTTATGACACCCTAGTAACAACAATTTAGTTAATATCAAAACCTTTTATCACATTTATAACTAAACTAAACAAAAACAATTTGTAGATATCAAAGCCACCAAAAACATCAATGACTCCCTACATTTTTAAATAGAAACAAACAATCAAGTTCATTGACAATTAGATCAGTCGTCTATTGACACTAAATATCAAAATAACCTATGACACTAAACAATAACAAATAATCAAAAACCATCAAAATAGAGAACGAACAATTACACTTCTCCAAAATAATTATTGCGTCCGTTCGAAAAATCATTTGGTTTTTCGATGAAAATCATCATTGTTTTCGATACGCTGAGCAGCGTCATTAAAGCACTGAACAGAAGTCAATAAACAACACAAATAAATAATCGCCAGATAACCAAATCGTAGATATTGTATAAAGTAAACGTTTCAACACGTTTCAACTTACATTCCAACACTCTCGCACTCCCTCGCTTTATCTCAGATCCACTCAAAATCATAAGCCGCTTGCGCCGACGCACCATGACGCGATATAAGGTAAGCGCACTCAAGCGATACGCGTTAAACCAACACCAAATGTAAGTCATTCAGTTCTGGCACAAATTCGATTCCAAATTGTGGACAATATCGTAGTAAATTCAATTGTTTGACTTGGAAACTAAACTAATATTGTTATCCGCACTGAACTTCTGCACCAAGCTACATCAACTAAACATCAAGCACGCGTTGGGGGGCTGCTCATCAGCATAGTGAGTCATTAATGTTGGGAGAGGGACGCGTCTTCTATTTAACCCACGCGATGATTAATAATTAAATCAGTTCGATACAACATTAGCATCGTGCTCTTCGTTCTTGGTGCTTAGACATTTAACAAGAATTACAACGCGAAAATGTCTTCAAATCCGGTGATTTTGTTGCTAGTCAATTACAAATCTTTGGTTCTTGTTGCCTTATAACGAATATTTTTGTTATATTAAAATTTAAGTTCGAAATTTTGTATATTTTGTAAATTTTTCAATTAATTGTAATTAGTTTTTTAATTATTCGCGAGTTTTATTGCGTTTAGAGTTAAACAAAAGTGATTTGTTCGGTTTGTTTGGTATTATTCGGTGTTTTTAATACATAACCTCAAAAAATGACAACGAAACTAATCATCAATCCAAATTATGGCTCCACCTATGATACGTGGGTGAACTATGGTTACATGTATGGCTCCAATGACCAATTACTACCCATTTTGGAGAAGCGACGCAGCATGAAAGAAGATGGCGTCTTTTTCTGTGGATTACTCAAAACCGACTTGTTGTTTGTGGTGTATTTGATGTTTTACGTCATGTATCTTTGTTTCGGCGCCGCCATGTTCAGTATAATGGAAACACCAGGAGAAATGGCGGTTGCCTACCGTCTTCAAGCCAGTCGACAACAGTTTTTGTTAAAATATCCTAATGTACAAGGTTAGTTTTGTTTCCAAGCCGGTTACTTTAAAATTTTAAGGTTAAATGCCATGAAAAACGTAACAATTTTAAAGGTTATGTTGTTTTTGGGTTGTTATTGATACACTGTGGGTGATTGTAATAAACAATATCGTCTTTCACTGTGTGTAGTTTGTAAATCCGAAATGAAAAGGTTGAAAATCGTTTGTAAACCGCGTTATTTTTTTATTATCTTGAAGAAGTTACCACACAACAAATCATTAACGACTAAACATGATTCATTAATCGCGAACTGTCTCTCGTGTCTCGTTCTCGTCTCGCGTTTTCTTGTCGCTACGCATCATTTGTGTTGATAAAGATTTTGGTCCAATGTGAAGTGAGGTTGAATCTTACATTTTTGTAGTTTAAGTTTGAGTTTGGGTGTTGCACACGGCAACAGTGGGTGAAGCTTTTGCCGTTTATTTATGTTATGAAGTTTTAATCGTAATTAAATATTAATTGCGTTGGAACTGAGCGTGCTGGGGACACAAGAGTAATCGATAATGTGACCCTGCGAGTATGGCGTTTGAATGAAACTGATTTGATCAAGTATTTCTATGTTTTAATGTCATTTTTCACTTGTTACACACGTTACAAGAGTAATTGAGGGTGTAATTAAAACGTAATTATACATTAGTTTAATTATTTTTAAAAAATCAGTCAATGTGAGAGTTTTAAGAAAATATATTATGAAATAGGAGTCATTTTGAGGTTAGAATATTTGAATCAAAGGTTTTTATTAAAATTAATTTAAAACCACAAGTATTCCAAACAACAACAAAGAATTATTTTTAGGTTATATTGTACTAACCTTCAAATATTCTAAATTTTCTGAAAACGGGAAATTTCTTCTTATAAAATTGTTCGACTTTTATATAGTTTATTTTTATTTTAATCATAAAGAGTTTGTTATTCATGGAGAGTTAAGAAAAATTTTCTTGTCGACTTCTGAAGGTTTGATTTTAATCCTTAAAGTTAAAATTTGGAAGTTTAAGTTTAATTTTTAAATGAAGCGTCAGAAAATTGAAAATATCTTTTTATCTAATTAAAATATTTTCTTAATATTTGTTTTACTTATTTGCCAATGAGTGTAACTTTTAACTGTGATCAAAGTTAAATCTCTAACCAACCCCTAAATATTTAATTTTTATTCTCATATTTTAATTTTATATTTTTAATTTTTTTTAGAATGAAGCGTGAGAAAGTTGTAAATATCTTTTTATTTAATTAACCCATTTTCTTAATATATTTTTTATTGTGATTTCAATGAGTTTTACTTCTAATAATGACCATAGTTAGGTATTTTATTTTAACCCCCCCCAACTTTTTTTAAATTTACTACGTTTAAACTTAAAAAAAACGCATTTTAAAAATTGGTATTTTTTTAATAATTTGTCTGACTATTATTATGTTTTGTTATGATTAAAAGTTTAAATTGTAAGTATTCAAACATATTTTTTAATTCTTGTTGTTTTTTACGAAAAATTATTTGAAGGTTATGTTAAATTCTAATTTAAATGAATACATAAAAAGTCTTATTACAGTTAAATTGTTATGTGCATGAACTCCTTTATCAGTTTATGCAAATGGTAAAAAGTCTATTTTGATTGTAATAACGTGCAACTACCATTTAATTAAAAAAATTCCACACGTTGTGCAATTGTTTAGACTTTATATTACTTTGTACCACATTGTAATGCTTGATATTACTCGGCATTACGTTTTTAATCGATGCAATCTCCCCATACACGTCAAATAACAACAAAATGTTAATGCTGTTTCTTTCTCGTTAGTTGCCGTTAGTTTTTTGTTGAGTTTTTATTAAATTTTTTCATTCAAAAACTTGGGAGTGTAAAAGTTATTTTGTATTTTACTTTAATTTTCGTATTGTTTCTATGCAAATGTAAAATTTAAAAAACGAAAGTATTGTTGTGTAAATTTATTTTTCGATTGCACACAAAATAAAAATGGAATACGTACGAATGTGAATTACGAGCAAAGAAAAACTTACGTGTTCTGAGCGACAGCATCGGCGAGATAAGAGTGGAAAAGGTGTACGATTGTGCGCGAATGAAAGACGAAAGGACGTGGGAAAATTCCAGATAGTTAGAAAAGACTAACCAAACCTCGAATGTAATCGAATTTTCGTGGGTTCTGTGCCTGGGCAACTTGTATCGCTATGCTTTTATATTTTCACATCAATACTCTGCTACAAAACATTAACTATTACTTGTTTTTTTTAAAGTTTTTTCTTTTAGTTGGACTAGAAATGATCAATAACTTGTCAAAACTCGTTCGTTGAACTGTCAATTGTTAAAATGTCAATTTTAGTTTAAATTATTGATAATAGATGTCGCTAATGTGATGTGAGCTAATTGTGAAAAAGAAAATAGGATTATATAAAAATGACGCACTTCCTGTCAGATCACAGAAAATAACAAAATAACTCAATTCATATTTCAGTGTTGAGGGAAAAAGAAACATTAAATTGATATAGTTCTGTGAAATATAGATTTTTCCATGTTTCCCTGAGTATTCTTTTGACACAAACGTTATGCTCGCATTTCTATGCATATATTGTTTTGAAATATTTTTGAAGCGTGACATGAACATTTACTTATCCACGTGCATTGAAATATATTGAAATGTAGTGGAATATATTGCGTTTTGCTTATGAAACACATTCAATATTACATTCAAAGGATATTCTTTTAAAGTTATTGGGTTTTTAAGTTTCTTTTCAAACACGGGACATTTCAAATTTGGAAAATTGTTAAAACTTTTTGACACAATTTTCAAAATTGACATTCTCTCATTGCTTGTTTTCTCAATTTTCCTGTTCTTTTTTTTATTTTGTAGCTAAAGATGTACACTATCATATATAAGTAAACTAAGTCTTCAAATCTTCTCCTAAGTATCTTATTTAAACCCTTAAAGTAAAATTTGTTGTAAATTTAAATAAAAAATAAAAACTATAAACAAATTAATAAATGAATATCAAACGACTCGTGTTTATGTCGACCGTAAAGATAAATATTAAATTGATGATATTGTGATGCCATTATATAGCCAAGTTAATGACTTGACTGTTGACTCAATATAATTTATGGATAAAACGCATCTGCGATACGACGACGTATTTGTAAAGTAAAGTTTTTACGAAGTTATCACCGTTTTTTATGGGGCAATGGAACATGGCATACTCTGAATTAATGAATACATAACAGAGCAACCAACCATGAATGACCATGGACAGTTGGAACTTTTGCCCTCAGGTTCCAAGTGGTAATTGTCATTGTTTGTTGTGTAAAACGGACTACGCTTTGTTGACTTTGTCAATACAAGTCAACAACAACATTTTTTTATACTTCACGACGTTGTTCTCTCGCAAAACTCATCGTTTTGTTAATTTCAGATGAGGATTTGGAGAACTTAATCGGCGAGGTGGTGGCGGCAACGAATCGCGGCGTTTCTGCATTGAATAACGTGACCGGCGAACCAAACTGGAGCTTTGGCCAAAGCTTATTCTTCAGCGGCACTGTCGTCACTACAATTGGTAAACATTACACTGAATTTTAATTAAATTAAAAACAAAAGAAAACAACCTCACTTTTAAAACTTTAAATTTTTTTGGTTTATAATTGGATTATTCGCAATATAACGCCGACACAGTGTGTTTGGTTAGCGCTCATTATGAATTCAAATCGAAATTGATTTGTTTGCTCTTGTAGGTTACGGGCACGTCACACCGCTGAGCCGTGCCGGCAAAGCGTTTTGCATAATTTACGCGATATTTGGCATCCCGTTCACGCTGGTTCTGC
>JARJDS010009453.1:0-17888 GCA_030264155.1 Atheta pasadenae | reverse complement strand
CAAAAATTTGCAAATTCCACGCACTTTGCGTTTCCAATCATCCTTAATGTCCACCCACACATATCATCCACCCAAAGGTGGCAGCAATTGTAATTGCTGCCGGATCGTCTAGTTAATGCTATTGTCATGTCATTATTTGCTAACACTGCAAAGCATAAGCAGGAGAAGAAATGATGGTAACTTTGCATAATTTTGTGGGACGAAATTTTACCTAAACTGATGTAAAAATGCACTTTTTGTTTTAATATTTTTTTAATATTAAATTCATGTATTTTAGTTACAATGTATTAGTATACATTAGTATACAAGAGCATTTGCACAACATGCATAGAATTTCTTGGTTACTGGATTAATCAAAAGGAAAAAAACAATCAGTTTGTTGTTTTCATGCATCACTTCACTCAAGAGAAATATTTAATTGGATGTTTTTTGCTTTGAAGGATATTGTAGCGACCGTTTGCCATTATGCAACAGTTAACGTAAAAGTTGGAAAAGTGGTGTGTAAGCCATCTAGTTAAATGCATTTGCAATAACATTCCAACAAATGGAGTTGTTTTTAAAAATAGTGGTAATTGTTAGTACGCCTATTGTTCTGTGGTGTGTACAGACGATTCGGTACTGATGCCTGAATGGCTTCCTGGCACTGATTGTTGCGGTAGCGCGAGTTGTAAAGCCGCGAAGAGACTGAATTGAATAAGGAGGGATTACACTCTGAGGTTTTTAGGCTCTTCGTTGAAGTGACTTAAAATATATAGTGCACTAATGATCCTTAAGATTCCCTACCGATTGATACACTAATGACCCTAACTATTGATAAACTAATTAATTGCATAGAAATATTCATAATGATTTGACTAAGTAAATAATTATTAATTGAAATACATTAATAAACATAACAGCAATTATTTAATCTGTTGGTATACTTCAACAGACAGCAGTTTTAAATATACAGACAAAAAAAATACTTGATGGAAATAGTGCCACTGCCGAGAAACTCGGCATATGATTAACTTTTGAGCGAAGAATAGCAAACCATAAAAATATTAAATAAATTGAAGACATCTTCATATACGTAATTAAGGTACATTTAAGAGTAAAAGTTAGAATCACGAATAAGAATATTGATTTATATTTATTTAATGTAGACATTCAATTCGCAGTATATTATGAGTTTTAAAAGTATTCTTGATGCAACATGTGTGTGTTTGTCGAAAATTTAAAAAGCAAATTAATGGATTTTATTCATATTATAAACTAAATTCACAAATAACTCACAGTTACCAATGTAATACAAACACATTTGTAACTTTTTACAGGAATATGTATCACATGATCATACTCCTTTAGTTTCATCTGACAGGATAAATGCGCTCCTTTTTTGATTTGTAACCATTTGTAACTGAAATTCACTGAAATTCAAAAGATGACCTTTATGTAATAAAGTTCTGCGAATTTATCCGAACTTTAGCAGAACGTTGCCATTTTTCATTTAGTTTGTAGTTCGATGAGTGTGTGTATAGGATTAAGCATGGATTAAGCGTACTACGAACCACAGAAATTTAATAATATTTATTGTGAATATGAATGTGTAACATATAAAAACAATTTAACAAATTAAAAAGACGCGTGTTGATTTTTAAGAACAGTGTTGTTGGTGCGGAAGCTCGAGCAAGAAGGAAGCTCAAAGCTCATGTCCGGAAACTGTTGGCGTCGCCCTATCCCTCGCTCCACTTCGGGGTTGATCGACGTCGCCGATGTCGTGGTTCACCCGTCGCTCGCTAGACGTCGCTATATATAAGAAATTGTACACAATAATGATTGACCAGGCACTCGCTAGATGTCGATGTAAGAATAGGCGGCTGTGGGTCAGAAATCGCTACAAAAGTTTATTAGTTTACTTCGATTTGTTTGGATTATCAGGACAGCACTAACATTTTATTTACGTCTTACCTACGTCATGATTTTGTACATTTAACAATGAACAAATAAATTAAATGTGAGTGTTTTATTATTCTTGAATGTTTTGTTGTTGACAATGTACAAATCTATTTAAAATACAAACCTAATCAATAGTTTTTAATTTTATCTAATAATAATATTAATACAGTCCTGTGTTGTACTACCAGGCAACATCGCATTAAACGCGTTTCGTTGTCCTCACCACCTGAGCCCACTATTATGCGAATTACGCATTGTTACGCATTGCATAGAACTGCATAGAACCTGATAGAACCAAAATTATTCACGAGGCTCCGCCATTTTCGTGTTTCTCGTTGCGCTGGCAGCTTCACGTTAGCAATGTGGACACTGGTGGGCACATAAATTGTGTGGTCGCCATTATCGCCCGTCGCAAATATACTCTCAGTAAATAATTACTTAAAATTAAACATCAAATAAAGAAGAATAACAATATAAGGATAAAATCAGAATAAATAAAACGGCAATAGTTAAACTACCAAAGTGTCGCATTAAACGATTGAACAGAACCTAATAAGAACGAGTTATAGTAATACTGAGTAATACCGAAATTAATTTTCATGCATGCTTTCGTATTCCGAATCTGCGAGTAAATGCGGTTGGATAACATAATTTTGGGCGAAAGACTAACTTACAGCTGCAACATTAAATATCATGTGAAATTAAAAATATATAATAATACAAATTATAATTTTAATCATATAAAGTGGTTAACAAAATGCAGAATAAATTTAATAAATAAAACAAGACATTACCTCGAATAACATTCAATTAAAATTGCAGGAGTGTTTGTCACAATAAAAAATTAGTTCATGCATGTATCCTTATTTTTTAAAAATACCGTTATTAAAATGTTGTGTAAATTTAAAAATTTAATAAATTAAAAAATATAATAATGAACGTGTAAATGAACAATATAAATCCCTTACATACTAGCGTTAATTTCACTCCCTACATATAATAAAATTAAAAATAATGATTATTAAAATTACCAAGATTTAAACTACTAATAATATTCTTCGTGTCCTAAACAATATTCATTGGTATTATTTGTCGTTGTTACCTCAAGAATATTTATTTGTATTTGGTACATAATAGTCATCCGCTTTTTGAGCATGACGTTTAGTTCTTCCCTAATTCATTTTGCGAGAGGAATTTCTTTAATTTAGTGTCTTAATTTGCTAAATGGATGGATTTGCTAAATCATACAGCCAGTCAAATCAAATTCTACTGTCAAATTTTGCGTTGTTCCATAAATTAAAGCAATGATTATTAATTTAATATCTCTCTAAAACGCATTGTAAAATTAAGGGCGGGAAGCAAGATCCCCGGCATTTTATGCCTACATTTGTAATTTACACCAAATCAAATAAATAAAATAATGACGAATGTCATTTAACGGATCCAAAGGTGGAGTAAAAGAATTTAACTTTGATTTATCGGAGTCGGAAGTGGGAAAAGGGGAGAGATTGTTTATTCAAGGAAAAATAAAACATTATGAAGTCTTGCAGTTGACGCTTTATAATTTTACTTCATCAATTCTTGCACAGCTGACCGAACCTTACGTTTTGCTAAGTCGTGTTGCTAACCTACGATTAGTTACGGCCAATGGATGCGAAGCTAGAAAGATTTAAATCTAAAAATAAAATTTTTTTTTTCTTTTTTAAATATTTACAGGCGACATGCAATTTCACATTTTTAAATCAAAATTAATTAGCCTCTATCTGCCTGCTGGGTCATTAATTAAGTTGACACACAGGTAAAAAAACAACTAATTTTTTTTATAAAACGTGGTTAATTTTATTAAAATAACACAGACAGTATTCAAATTACGATTATATTTATAATTTATTGACCTCTCACTAGCTATACGTGCAAGTCATAGCTAGCGAGGTCGCTGCGTCATTGTGTGGTGTTTGTGGCGCCGCCTAAAATTATTTATGCGCCTAGTTGTGTTTGTATTGACTATATAGATGTTTTGTGTATTTTCAAGTCCTATTATTCTCTTGTCTTTCTATACGCAGAGCGATGTTATTTTGTTGGATGATATGATATGTTTTTTTTTTGGATAGTTGGTTTTTACTTTGTCTCAAGTTGAAGCAAAAACTTCCTGACCCTCGCGTAGCGTTTAGCTTTGAAATCTCTACCAATAATTACGTTTTACGATTTTGGAGCTTTGTTTTATTAAAAAAACGTATTGCTTTTATAAGAAATGATTTTGTTTAAGAGCAATATTTGGATGCCTATGATTTCGCTGTCTGTCTAAATTGAACAACATACCCATCTATCAAGAAAAGATGCAGTAATGTATGCATTGTTTAACCTTTATTCAAACATACCTAATTTTGGTTTGTGCGACGTTGATATTACTTCAATTCAACGATTGTATTGATTTAAAAATGTTGTGTCACATACATCAGCAACAACGTCAATAACAACATTTGAAACTTCCAGCAAACACCATCAAATGTGGTAGCTAAAGAATATTTCTACATTTTAAGTTTCAAATAATAAGGTATACATTATTTATAAGAAATGGTTTTGTATTAAAAGAATTGACGAGGACTGACATCTTTGTTAAGTTACTTGGTAAAGTTTTTACCTCAGAATTTAATTCATATTGATGCAGTTTACCAAAGTCCTAATTGGGATTTTAACATATTTATTGGTAATGACATGTATAGAGTGAATAATGATTTTAGGTTAATTGAAAAGACAGAGGATAAAAGAGCAAGCAAGCAAGCAAGCAATTGTAGATTATGAGAGCAGTAAATACAAATAGCGGTCGCACATTCATCTTCTACATGCGTAATTTTTATAGTAACATAAGCGTGTGCTGTTTTCCTTTCCTCCGCATTCTTGTACATTTAATTGATAATGAAATGTTTTAAAATCTATATAAGATGTTTCAAACTAAGTCGTTAACATATCCATGAAAATTGTTCGCACTACATTTTTGTGTTAAAAGACACCTTTGACAAAAAAATTAATAAAAGTATTCCTTATATTAACTCTGCAATATTTCGGATTTATTAAAATTGTATGACCATAGTCTTACTATATAAATTCATATTTATTAAATTGCTCAAACGTTTTCCGAATAACTCTAACGTTTACTTTATTTTATTTAATTCGTTACCATTAAACGAAGCACTATTATTATTATTTCTTCTTAAGGATAACTCAAGAAGCCCTAATTTGCATATGCAATGGTCGGGCGCACTTCGTTCGGTAACCGACTAGGTGCTATTGTTATGCAAATTAGGATTCAATGCAAAAAAAGATAAAAAAAAGTTTTTTAAAACAATGTCTACGTATTTGAAAATGGTACTATTGGATTGGAAATTAATTTCTGATTAAAATGATATATCATTTTATAATAATTTTTCAATTTGACGGGAACATATTAATTGAACAACGCTATACATATACACTGCATATATAAACGATAATTGCGATTTGTTGTAGCACATATTATCGCTAACTATAAAGTGTCTAATCTCATTCGCGGGATCCAAATTCAATTTAAAAATTATGCCATTTTATAAAAAATAAAATTTCCTATCTAATGATGTTAAATTCAGATTGATCTTTTATGTCTGAACAAAGTTATTTGCATTTTATCATTTTTACATGAATTTCTTATGAAGCTTTGAAGACTGGCACTAAGGTTTTAATAGTAAATATAATCTGTCTAATCTTTTTTGCGTTATCCGATTTCAATTTTTAAAATGATGCCATATTATTAACAATAACATTCTCTATCTACTGATATAAAGTTCAGACTGATCTTTGATCTGTAAAAAAAGTTATAAGCATTTATCAAAATTTCCCTAAGGTTTCTTATGCGATATGTCTTGCTGGAGTTTCTTGCTGACTTCACGCCGGTTCATTAGTTGCTTGTTTCTTTCTTATATACCTTTAAACCTCCAACTTTTTACCTTTTTTCTAAACCTTTAAAGCCTTTTTTTCTCTCTCTAACCTCTCTACCTCTTTAAGCTCATAAACCTCTATACCTCTCTAAGCTCATAAACCTCTTCTACTCCCTTTCTCTTAAACCTCATGCTCCTGTTCAACTAGCTCCTTATTTTAGTATTCTATAAATGGATCAATACAACATCGGTAGCGGCCTACATCTGAATCTTTATTGATAGTTAAAAAGCCGTACTTTTCCTTCTAACAGTTGTGACACATTTGTTTAAATTTCGTAAAAACATACTTTTTCTTATTCACAACAATACTTAGTTATCGATTGGTATAAAAGGGGATAATTTCTTGAAATTATTTCATTAACTTCTCAACTGTTAAACAGTGTATACCTTTTGTGTTACAATTCGATTGCTTAGTACCTCAAATATAATTAATAATATCAAACGTAGCAATAATAGTCATCTACATCCTCGCGCGGTATCTTGGTAACTATAAGAGTTAGAACAAAACTGATTAGATTAGATTAGATTAGTTTTATGTTAGAAAAGAACTGGAAATTAACATTGAAATCTGAAATATATAACTGCATTCTGTATATTTTCATTTATTAAAATGACTTATTGTTTTCAGTTGTATTCAGGGTTGTTTTTAGTTGTTTTTAGGATTGTTTTTAGTTGTTTTTAGGGTTGTTTTTGTTGTTCTTCAGTTGTATTGAGTACTGTTTGTTGTTTTCCCGACTAATCTTAGCGTACATTACACCTCCTGTAAAATCTGCGAGCAAGTTTCTAATCGTCCACTACACCCCTGTGAAGTCTGTGAATTCAAAAGTTAGTACTCTACGAATAGTGACCTTAGTATATGAAAGCATTTTGCGTACGTGTATACAAATACGGCATATGGTAGACGATATGCCAGTGGTAAACACATAGCATTGGTTTTAAGCCTTCATCTACTGTATATACTTAATTATCGTAGATTTGTATTTTGTACATATTGCTTATTATTAGGGTTTTGTGGGTCTAAACTAATCTCTGGCAAAGTTTTTTTTTCACTCAAAAATTCAAAACTAAACTTTCTTTACCGTACAGTTCTAAATTGACTATTGAACAACAGCAACTAACATGACATAATGTGTGTCATTATTTGCTCTAAATGTAACACAAGTCGAAAAATTTCCTTTTGTGGATTACACCCCTGTAAAGTGTGTGAATTCAGAATTAAGTACTTTATGAATATATTTATATATATATATATATATATATATAAAAGCAGGTCCTTTTATACGGGGTGCTCCCTGCCACAAATAATAAAGGAAAGTAGTGTGAGGCCAATCGCTATCTTTGTGAGGGTATGATGACTCCCTTCTTTGCATCGTCATGCAGTTGTGTTGCGGAAGGCATCCAATACCCTTCATTGCGTAACGGCGATGACTTCGTCAGGGCGACGGTTTACCGCGCGCGTCCACTGCCATCGGGTGCGATGTTTGCATGGAGTGGGTGGATTAGTCCAATCGGTGCGGCTGTGTTAATGCGTAGGGAAATAATATTCAGTGCTAAAAACTGTATTGATAAGCGACGCCGCTCGCGTCTTTTTGCAGAACTAGAAGTATGAGCTATAAGTTGCCTACATAGCTACGCAACATACCGCCCCCAATTAAGGCGCAGGCTTAATTATATTAGAAAATTTACACTTATAAGTGAAAGGAGAGTCGCCCACAATTGTTCAATGTCTTTCCGAAGGTTTTGCGCTAACCCTAAAATGTTGTTGGGAAACAATGGGAATTTATACTTTGCGGTTTGATTGCACTGCCTTTTTGTGTCCAAAATTTTCCAGCTGATTTTCCTCGCTCACAATAATTATTTGAATGATAGTGACTGATGGCTGGTTGGTTTGTCACATTTTGCTCACCTGAGTTTCATCTGCGTATTTGGATTTTCAACGCCTTTAAATGTCTTGGAATGAAATCTCCACGACGCTTGCACATGGACAGTTGACGTTTCTGACGCTGTTTGAATCCGAGGCTAGCATGAGCAACCCCTAGTGTTTCCTTGTTGCTTGTTTGACCTCTGATGATCCTTTCCAATTTTGTTCGTTGTAACCTGTAGTGGTCGATGGCGAGCCATCTAAGAGACTCGGTAGAAAGATTCCAGTACCTAACAATAAATCATCTTCCCCGGCCTCATAAAACTGTGGATCTGCCAGCTTTAGAGAATCACCAATGTTGTTATGACCCCTTACATAGTGTTGGAGTACATAAGTTCATTAAGGAGACCAGTGTTATGTGCCTATCTGTTATTGCTATTTCTAATGTACACCTGTTTAGCAATAGTTTTCCTACCCCCAGCTGCACTCCACCATTTTACCTTAAGAATATTTTTGTAATAATAGTTCAGAAAGTTTAAAATAAATAGTGTTTAACCAAAACTCAAGGGAGAGACATCCACCCGAACCTAACAAACTAAATTAATTCGTGAGGTGTAAATAGGGTTGTGGCTTGAATAGAAGTATTGTAGGAAAACGTTGCGCTTGGTATAAATTCATCCCAATTGTCTGGATTATCATTTGTAAAATGTTTCAAATACTCTTTTAATGTTGCATGCGATCTTTCTAATGCGCTATTTGTTTGAGGATGTTAAGGACTTGTCGTTAAATGTTTTATTTTAAATAGTTTATTTATTACTTTTTAAATTCAATTAAACGTGAATTCATTACTGTTATCTGTGAGAATGGAATTTGAAATTCCAAAAAGCATTGTAAATTCAACAAATTTTTCTGCGACGGTTTCTGCTTCATGATTTGGAATTGTTTTAGCATAGGAACATTGTGTTAGATCGTCTTGTAAAGTAAGAATAAATTTATTATTGTTTATTGTTATAGGTAGTGGTCCTACAATATCAAGTGCGAGTCTTTGAAAAGGTTCACTGGATGTAGTTGTTATCTCTAATAGAGTTTTTAATGGTCTGCGATTGATTTTATTTTCTTAACATTTCTTGAAGTTTTTAATAAAGTTTATTATGTCTCTACTCATACCTTCCCATTTATAATTTTCTTTAATTCTGTGATAAATTTTAGTTGACCAGAGTGTCCTGAGATAGCTGTGGTATGATTTTCCAATATATTTCTCTTAACGTCATTTGGATTATTAGGTTTGATTTTACATTTATTCACTAGTGTGATTTTAAGATGTAGTCGATAAGATAGTTGATGAGTTCATCTCTTAAGTTTGGGTTAAAATCTTTAGGATTCTTTATGTATATTGATTTAATTTTAGATTCAATTAACTTAGTTTTTAATTTTTTTTAACGTGTAGAATATATCTTGCACCTCGGGTTTGTCAAAATGATTCAGATGAGTAATTAAAAGAAATACTACTTTTTTGTTTTCAATAATTTTAATATCATCGTGTAGTTGAATCTCTGCATTAATTAAAGAGTATATGTCGAAATTAGATATTAAGTTGAAATGAAGTTCATTGTATTGATTTAAGTCTTTTGCGATTTGTAAAGAAATCGCATTGTATTAAAACAAATCGTCATTTATAATTTCCATTTCGATTGCTTCTTGTTTTTTGTAGTATGATTCGATAAAGTGTACGAAAGACAAATTCGTTTGATTAAAACTGTTTAGTATTTTCAGCATTAGGTAGCGCTTTGCTCATTGTGTTTAGTATTATAAAGCAGAGTGCGCATGTGCACAATCTGCTTCTGCATCTTTATTTCTTTATGCTTAAATAAAATTCATTGGTACTTCAACGCTTGATAGCGACAGATTGATTTTTGTTGACTCACCTTGAAACAGCACAAATAAAGCGCTGATACGCGCAGTATTGCCCGCACCATCCCGCATCGCCAAAAACATATAGTTGTCACAAGGTGGGTTTCGAGATAGTGCATCTGCGTTCAAGTTTATCTTTCCGGGTTTATAAATAATTTTGTATTTGTACTCTTTATGTTTGAGTCTCCATCTCATCAGACGTGATGATTTGTCTTGCAGCTTAATAACTATTGTTAAAATGGTTTTTAGTGTTTGGAAAAAGCCATCTTGTAGAGGTCTCCATTCAAAAATTTTGTCTTTTGCGAACAATTAATTAAGAGGTTTTGCAATTTCTGAAAAATTTTGAATAAATCTTCTATAGAAACTCAAAAGGCTTAAAAATTGTCGTATTGTTTTTTCATTATACGGTCTGGGATAATTCGAGATAGCATGTATTTTTGCTGGATCTGGTTTTACGCCTTGCACATTGATTAAGTGATCTAAATAACCAAATTCTTTCTTTATAAATTCGCATTTTTCAGGTTATAATTTTTAATTATTTAATCGCAAACGTGAGATAATAGCTTTCAGTTTCTTTGTGTGTTCCGCTAAATCTGAAGCATAAATGACTATGTCGTCTAGATATATGAAACATTGAGTTCCCTGGAGGCACGATAATGCAACATTTATTAACCTTTGGAAGGTTGCAGGTGCAGGTGCGTAAACCGAAGGGCATTCTGAGAAATTCGTAATGACCGTAAGTTGTCAAAAATGCAGTTCTTTCACGATCTGTTGGTTTTATAGGAATTTGATGAAAGCCTGACGCTAAGTCAAGACTTGTGAAGTATTTACTATGACCTAACTGGTCTAAAATATGTAATACCCCTCTAAACAAGGGTAGGTTCTATTTTCTAGTAATAAAACAGTTAAAGGTGTATAGGTTACTATGTCATTTCTTTTAAAGTATTGTGAATAACTCGTCTTGTCAAAATCCCCAATAGAACTGACTCGTCACTCTAGGTATAAAATGTCCTTCTCATCCCTTCTACACACTTAAGCATTCCTTGACTGTACCTACTGCATTCCGTCTCGCTCGCTTACGACTTAACTTAAATACTACTCTCTACTACTACTACTAATACTGAACATCTGCCCTCAGATGTTTTTTTCTACGTCGCTGCTTCTTGAATCTACATCTTCGTTGTTGGCAACCCACATGTCCCGCAGTCCTTCAAACCAAAAGTCTTGTTTCACACTCTTCGGTTTTTGTAACCATTTTCCATTTCTTTTCATTTATGGATGATTTCTTTGGAACTACCCATTAATTACTATTGTAGGGGCTAGCGGAAGGTTAAATGATCTTTCATATTTTTAACTTATCAAGACAAGAACCAGATATAATATACTTTGAACAATCTACTCACACTTTCAGTTTCCTGAAGTTCTCCTGACAGATATCGTCTGAATCTTCCTTCTATTTGCTGGGCTGATGGCGAAAAGTAGGCGATGTTCACAACTTTATAGAATTTTAACTTCTCTAGGATGAGTTGCGGACCTTTGGCGGACTCACAAAAGTATGATTTTGTTAGGCTACTAAGTTCACCTTTCAATCAAACATTTGTTGAGTTCGGACACCTTTGACACCAGTTTGTTAGATGTCTCTTTCTTGGGTTTTGGTTGAACACTATTTATTTTAAACTTTCTTAACTATTATTAGAAAAATATTCTAATGGTAAAATGGTAGGGTGCAAAGGGGTAGGAAAACTATTGCTAAACATTTGTACATTAGAGATAGAGATAGAATTAGATTTTTGAAAGAGTTCGTCTTCAAGATGTGCGTTGAGAAATTAATAACCATGTTTCCATCAAATTCTTGGAAGAGTTTGCCCTAAGTTGCAGCTTGGGTATTTTCATTAGAGTAATAAACTAGCAATAACTTCCCTCAATAAATTGCTCTTTACAGATATTATAGATATACAGGTAGGCACATAACACTGGTCTCCCTAATGAACCTCTGTACTCCAACACTATCTAAGGGGTTATAGCAATGTCGTTTGGTAATTTTTCTATTTCCTTGCTCGGAGTGTGGACCATTATTGTTGGTAACATAATGGCTTGACACGAAGCACTGAAATTACCATTTTTAGATAATATAGTCGAACGTATTAATTGCTTGGATCCCTCTACGCGACCGCCAGCCACTTGAATATCTTGTGATGATTCGCAAACCTAGGCGTTTGACACATACATGTGTCATTATGTTGATTTCAGATCCGCAATCAAATAGAGCCCGCGCTTGTCCGTCATCACCTTTATTCTCCACTACACACGTGGATAATAGTGCACCGCAAGTACTGTTGCCAACGATGATCCGCTTGCATGTTTTCATTTGGCTCCGATGAGACAATTGAAACACAAGGAATTTGCCGTTACTAGTTTGCTTCTTTCCGCAATTGATGCTCGCTTAAATGTATAACACTGCATTGTCCAGTGGTCACCGTTACATAATTTGCATGATCTTGCGGAAGAAGCGTTGTTGACAGCCAGTCCATACTCTGACGTGCTGTGGTTTTCTAATCGTTTGATACTTGGCATTGCTTCAAGCGGCCTGCTTTTATTTTTGATGAATTGGGCAAGTTCGGTGAAACTGGGCATTTTATTGCAAATTAGGCCTTCCCATTTCTGCCGAAGTTTGGGTTCTAGTTGGCGACTCCCAGTCTCACAAGCAGATCATCCCAGTTAATTGTTCTTTTGGGTGTTTGCAGGGACTCAAAGTGAATGGTCATCGTATCAAGTAGGGTTCGCAAACTCGAAGCACTATTTTGTTTTGTGCTTGGCAAACTCAGCAATGCATCAACATGCCTTTGCACTAATGCAGAGTCATTTTGATAACTATTTTTTAAGCGATCCCACGCAATGGTGTATTCTGCTTCCGGTAATTCGATGCATCGTATCACTCCTGCTGCGTTGCCCACCACACAGCTTTTTAGATGACAAAACCCTTCAATATTTGTGTTTGGATCCTCATGAACCAACCTCTGATAAAGTTCTAGAAATGCCGGCCATTCCTCTGGTTTTCCATCAAATCTACGAAGATTGAGGCGAGGAAGTGTGTGTTAAATGTATGTTGTAAATTTTTTAGCGTACTTATTTATCGCTCGAGATTCTCAATTTCAGTTGGTTCACCACTTTCCAGACTCTTTAACCATTCTTGTGACAATATGAGGCCATCTTGAAGAGATTTTTTCTTGTTTGTCAATCGTTTGATTAATCCTGAAGTCATGATGTGTATTGTTTTTACACTTATTTTAGATGACGTGATTGATGAAATGAACGCACCAAAATAGCGTGAACAAAAGTTTAATTAGAGTAATGGTAATAAAGTTAGCAGTAGGCGTCGTGCCAGGTGTGACGATGCCTATAATTGTCTTTAAAACGTGGTAGTTAGTCAGCGACATAGTTATCGGTAACCGAAGTCGATGGTAGACGTGGTGGTAGGTGTGACGATGCCCACAATTGTTTTCAAGACGCAATAGTTCAGTCAGCAACAACGTTAACAGCAAACGAAGTCGAAGGTATTGAAATTTTGCTTACTATTCATCCGGTTCGAAGGAACATGTAATCTCGCGGTTGGCGCGTTATAATTTCACTCACTTAGTTCCCAAACTCTTTTGGGGCCTGATTTAACAGAGCCATTATTGTAACGATGTGGTGGCACTTGGGGACGTTTCGTTAAAGATCGCCGAGCGTATTGCTGGGCGATGCGTTTTAGATATGGATGTTGATCTTGATGTTGCTGAAGTCGATGAAAATAGAGGAAGAGTTGGTGGTGTGCAGGTCTTTTTGTACTGGGCGATAAAAAATGAAGTGATAGATTTAAAATATGTGATTTCGGAGTTTGCGGAAGCAGATCATTTAATAACTAATAGTATTACTACTACCGCTATGATTTTGGAGTCTGTGAAAACAGAAAATGTAACAATAGATAGAATAGAAAATATAACAAATAATTATTTATTAAGAATTGTAGTATCGAATATTAGGATGTTAGTTAATAATGATACAATGTGGGTTATCACGAGTCGGTAACAAATAAGTTTTTACGTTTAATGATATGTTTAATGATACTTGAGGGTAGTTTAAGACTGCCTCGTTGTCGCAGTTTTCTCCCTTTTGCCAACTTGCAAACATGTGGTCACTTAAGAGAACTATTTACCAAAGTCTAAGCCACATCTGGCGTACATGCATAACATCTTAAGTAAACTTAAAAATGCAACCTAAAACTAACAACACTTAACGCTAAGAAATACATTCTACATTCGGCCATTCTGCACCAACGATTGCCCTCAATCGTCATTGTCTACAGTTTTGTAGTTTTTGTTAAAACGCTTACCCTATGGCTTCATATGGTCGGCGGCTGTGGATGTCTGTTGATGCTCTTCATGCTCAGCCATCTTTTTCACTACGTAACGAT
This sequence comes from Atheta pasadenae, assembly GCA_030264155.1. NCBI lineage: Eukaryota > Metazoa > Arthropoda > Insecta > Coleoptera > Staphylinidae > Atheta > Atheta pasadenae. Next base: position 3,754 of record JARJDS010009453.1, on the reverse strand, counting down.
CACTTCGAAGTAATTTTGTAATTCTATATGGCCCTAAAAACTTCCCTTTAAGCTTTAAACCTGGATCAAACTGTATCCTCTGAATAGCTACCCAGTCTTATTCCTCATAAACATGTGCTGGTTTACGATGTTTATTGAGACCTCGGCGATTTATCTCATGAGTTTCTAGAATCTTCTGTTTTGTCTTTTCGCAAAGTTCTTCTCGATCTTCCTCGAACTGCATGCTCCACTCTTTCTCTAACAATTCCTTTAAATTCCAGTCATCTTTGAGCCGTATGTTTACTCCAAATATCAACTGGCATGGTTGTTGTCCAGAACTACGACTCGGTGTCGCGTTGAGGTACATCTGCAACTCCCTACTCCTCGGTACAACTACTAATGGTTCTTCATTTACAATTTTCTACAATATTTTTGGTAACGAATGTCTTCTAAGGACATCATAGTTTATTATCGCTTGAATTCATTGTAATGTTTTTTTTTGCAACCGATGGAAAATTCTATTGTAACAGAAATATACTATTATGAAACAGATATCTGTTTCCTATGACATGTATACTTAATTATAATCTATAGAAACAGCTATTTTATTTTACTATACAGCTATATGCTTTTGTTTACGCGGTCGTCGCGGTTTGAGTTTCGAATGATTAAAAAATCGCGGTACCACGAGCCGCAACAATTGAATTATCAAGATTTCTTCAAACTTGAAAATACTCGAGTTACAAGGCTTGGGTGAATGAGTCTTTAAGTAAGTAACAACACACAGGTTCACAAGACAGAGATACACAGAAACACTTCTTTATTACTAACTTACTCGACTATAGTCAATACAAAGCAAGAACATGCTGGTAGCAACCAACTGCTTATATGCCCGACGCCCCAACATGGCGACGTCGGCGGAAGCTACCCTTATTCTAATGCTTAAGTCTAACTTAAACCCTAAGTCTACCAAAGTCCTTAAATTTAACACTGAAAGTTCAAACAGCGCGCCACGGAGGTCGTTCGCGTATGACGGCAGGCGTTCGCGCACAAACAGCTTTTTCTTAAACAGATGATGCGTTTCTTTTTATTTTCTTATTTATGCAATATTTATAAACGTATCTATGCCAGATCTATAGTTTCTTTTATTGAATCCCTTATCTATATTTAAGAATTCATACTTTTCCTTCCAGCTGTAACAACAAATGTCTTTGAATTGCTCAAATGTCATATTTGAACTTACATGATCCGTATATACAAGTTTCAAATTCCTTTCATTTGTATAAACAAAACATTGAAGTTGGCATTATCTCTAATCAAGTGTTTTGGTATTCATGTTTAACTTTGGTATAAGTAGAATAAATCAATGTTCATATGTCGTCCCATACTAAAAAATTCTCGTATTTTATCATGTTTGTCACATGCGACATCATCAAAGATAAAAACCGACTTATGTTTTGCTTTGTTCGGACTTATTACTTCATCATTCTCTTTGAACGGGTAATATCCAACGACACCACTTAATATTTTCTCTAGGAATTGATACTTTAGCTGATATAATGATTTGGAATAAACGTAAACGTTTTCAAATAGTAATCCATTTGGACTTAAAAGTAGACTGAGTAATTAATTAAATATACCGCAATTTGAGGGACCGCAAACTATAGCACGAATGGAATTTGGAAAGTGTTTTCCGTGTCGTTGCTTCTTACTACCGTTTGTTCCACCACCACCAACCACATTACACATTTGATCTAAATTAATAATTGGTAAACCTATGTTTTGTTTCTGAATAGTAAAACTTATCTTGTTCCAACATACTCCTTGACATTCAGAGTGAAACTAGAATAAATCATATATAATCGAGCTGACTTATAGTTAAGCCATCATTATGCCGTTAGAACTGAATGGAGGTACAGGTTTCGCAAACAATCTCATTAATAAACTACCATTTGAACTGCATATTTCATCATATAATTACTGGTATGATAAACATCTACCTATTTTATTATTATTATTATTGCTTTTAAAAGAATAGCTACTTTTGTGATATTAACTAGTGGGTCGGGTACAAAACTAAATGAACGGCTTGCGCGCGGGGATAAAATAGTGAATAAATTAGATGAAGCTTGCAAAAACCACGATATAACTTATTCACAACAAAAAGATCTAATTGGACGGCACGACACTGATGAGCAATTACAAGAGGCGGCAAAAAAGCGCATCACCTCAAGGGACGCATCTTTAGGAGAAAAAGCAGCCGCTTTAGGCGGTGCAGGTATAATGTTATCTAAGCGTAAGTTTGGCATGGGAATAACGGTAGAAGCAGGCAAATTTAAGAAAAAAGCTGAAAAGCAACGAAAGAAAATGAAACCAAAAAAAGCAGGCGCTTCAAAAAAAAAAAATTAATAATGCAAGAGACATTATCAAAAAATTATCGCCAAAGAACAAACGGCTTTTACATACGGATAATAAATTGTTACAAAACAGTTCTGATATGGCTTTTACTGCTGCAAAACTTGCCAAAAAACATGTTGGCGGTAAACGTAATATAAGAAAGCCACGTATAATTCCTATTCCGAAAGAAGGCTTTCTACTAGCATTTATTCCAATAAGCGATTCGAGATCGGCAAAGAAACAATTAGAAGAATCGCATAGGCATAATAAGGTAATGGAAGCGCTTGAACTTCGTAATGGAAAAGGTTTTTCTTCGTATTTTTAAAGCCGCTGTCGCCTACAAACGAAATATTTAATTTGATTATCTTGGTGCAAGATAATATAAGTATAATGTAACTTACCCAGAATGCCATATATCGCAAACAACACTGGTACTTAACGCTTGTACCGCGCGTTTCACTTTCATTTCCTTAAGCGGCCCAAAATTTGAAGATCTAGAGAAGATTTTTGAAGACCACTCCGTTTGTTGGAAGTAATTGCACATGCACTTTACTAGATAGCTTGCACACCACTTTTACGCTAGCTGTTACCTAATGCCAGATACTCGCTACAGTATCCTCCGAAGCAAAAACATCCAATTAAATATTTTTCTTCATGTCCTTGGATTTTAATCCAGTTGAGGCATAAAAACAACAAACGCTCCCTTTGGGGGTGGCGCAATGGGGCAGTGAAGGCGAAACGGAAAAGGCGAAATAACTCGGCAACGGGGCGGGTTGTGGGCATGCGACAAACGGGGGCGCGTAGCGCGTCTAATAATTTTCGAAACGTCGCTGCCGAAAACCGCATCGAAATCTGTCCATTGGTTTGCCCGCAATCTGCGAAAATGTTTCTCAACTTTGAGCAAAATTGACCAGCGGCGTTCGCGCGACTACACGTAGTGACGTCATCCGCTCGGCAGTCGCAACGTGAGGCGTCAACTACTTGAGAAATGTCTCTCTGTCCTTTCGTTACACATTCAATGTTGTATCGCGCGTGTTTCTTTTCACTCACGAGCAGGATAGCGGCCGCGATTTTTCGAATGTATGAGCCTTGCTTGCTTTGCCGCTTAGCGCCACTTCAGGTTGTTGCTGCCGCATTGGTCGTTAAAAGCTAATGCGCGAATACACTCAAAGTTTGTTTTAGCGGCTTCCTGCCTGCATGTGTTAGTATAGATATAAAGTATACACATTGATGTACATCAAGTTTTATAACATACGGCTGCGGCCTCATAGCTGTTCATTAGTAATAACTCAAATTTGGTTCAGTTATTTAATTTTATTTTTATTTTGCTTCTGTTGTTGTTGCTGCTGGTGCGTGAGCTAAATAAACAAACATTTAA
>JARJDS010009409.1:0-17648 GCA_030264155.1 Atheta pasadenae | reverse complement strand
GTGTATTGAGCATATACAATACAACATTATTAAAATGTTATTACAACTTATATTAACCTGGAATCGATAAATAGGGTAAACTAAAATAAAAGAATCGCATAAGTTCACTAAATTTATTATTATTCAATTAGAATAAAAAAGAGATGAAAGAAATTTACTCAAAATAAAATACTTCGGGGATGTTTTATGTGTTAAATTAGATCATAGGATCTTAAAAATGATTGCATATAATAAATTATATCACTTTACTTTATATTTTTATACAAATCAGAAACATTTTTGACCAATTTCCTCGTCTTTCTTTTCATAATCATTCAAACATCAAGCTTAATTCCGAACAAATTTAGTTTTAAGTCGTCAGATCTTTAATTATCTTGTTAAACCCATCTCTTACATTTAAATACTATAGTAATTGAATTTTGATTTGATTAGTTTCATTCAATTCAATTCAGTAAGAAATGTTGTTTGTATCGCATATTATATTCACTCAGCACCTTAAATGTTATGCTTTAACTTTTTGGTTTCTTCAACTCCATGCTACTACCTACTTTTATACAATATGTTCGCAAACTGTGCGTTCCAAACATGGGTAAGTCAAAGACAACCTACATCAATATTGAAAACATCGTTACAATAATAAAATCACAGAAAACTAAAGTCAGCGCCGAATGATGGCGTACATAAAATAAATACATAATAATAAAATAGTCATTTTGTGCTGCACTGCAGAGAAAAATAAATATCGACGGTTTAGTATTAGTAACATAATCTAAAAAGTCGAAAATTGGACAGAACAATCCTTGAGGCAGTGTTGAACAAAATCTCACTTTCCTTGCTACATCATAACCTATCAGAATCTGTTTCACTATCAATATCAATCATTTCGTAATGCGTCTAAATATTTTTTGTAAATAGAATTATGTATATAGTATATGTATAATAATAGTTTGATTCGTTTTCTATAGTAATCGCGTACATAACGCAGTCATCGCATTTAAATTACTATATTTTCTTAAGATATTTCGGCTGCATAAAAACTTCCTAAGTTTCAAATTCCAGGAATTTTAGAGGACTCCTACAGGTAAGGAACTCCTAATCTATTATAACCTAGATAAGCTAACTTTAACACCCTAATAGATCGGTATCTTCTTAGTGATGGTCTTCCTGCACATATGACAGATTTTCAATGTATCCGCACATTTAGAACACGTGCCATGGCCACAGAGAAATACCACGTTGCGTTTACGTTCCATGCATATACTGCAGGCGTGACTTTCTTCAATTTCTGCTATTTTACATTCCAAATATCTAAAAATTAAAAATTCATGATTTTATTACCATTTTTAAAACATTTGTTTTACGAGTGTACCTCATTCTTTCAGCACTTGGTTGACGACTTTTTGCAGGAATAACTCGACCATCTTTCGTGATGCGCTTCTGGACAGGTGCGCTACACTTAAGACACTTCTTCATGCGTGAGGAGCAATCCTCACAGGCCGGTTTATGATTGCACGGCTCCAAACGGACGTTCTCTTCAGACAATTCAGAACACACCAAACATTCAACGGGTTTGCTACTTACACTAACTATTTCGTTTTGATAGTGATGATTTTTGTGATTCGGAGAGTTTTCTTGGGACGAATTACCAAGTTCGATGTTTTTGTCGTCGGATTTACGACTTCGGCGAGAACCTAATAAATAGCATAATGTAGACAACCACATACACACAAACACAAAATTGTACTTACTTTTTGTTTCCTCAATTCTGGTAACAATCGGACTATTCCTTGCATTTTCGGTGAGATTATAACCATCAAGAGCACGTTCATTCGTTGACGACGACGTAGTAATATCACCAATACTGTTTTGCATCTGATTACTATCCACAATAGGTTTATAACTCTTAAGTAACTCTTGCAAATTACTTTCCTGCAACAATCCCAAGGCTGATTGACTTTTTGCGTTCAAAGCATCCATATCAATTCCTTGTTGAATCAAATAACACGCAATAGCAATGGCGGCGCGGTGCTCGGCAACCTGAATATTTTGATAGATGGCATAAATACCAGGAGAATCATCTCTTCGGACACTTGCTGTTATTTGCGATCTTTTAATTAAAACAATATGTAACGCACTGTCGCCATCTTCGTCTTTTGCGTTGATATTAGCTTTCAACTTTACTAAAAGTTCAATAACGCCATAATGACCTTGACTTACAGCAAGTAACAATGCTGACTGATTGCGATTGTTTCTCAAATTAATATCGGCCTGGCCTTGCCTGACTAGAATCTCCACAACTTCAACGTGACCATTTAACGCCGATAGATGCAAGGCAGAAAACCCGTCATCTTTTTTGACGTCTACCAATTGTCTGGCTTGTGATAGCAATTTACTTGTAGCAAATGCTTTACCTTTTAACGCCGCATGGTGTAAAACATTAAACCCGCGCTTGTTGCGCAAAGTAAAGTCAGTACCAGCTGCTGCACATAGAAGTTCAATCACATGATGACTGTCTTTGCCAATGGCGTCGTGTAGTGCTGTATCCCCATAACAATCAGTACAATTCGGATCAGCCCCAGCTGCTAGTAATATTTGAATGGCTCTAGCAGGCTGTTTATGCGCTGCTATGTGTAACGCTGTACACCCACCTTTATTCGCTACATTTAAGCATGCACCGGCTTTTATTAGAATATCCAAGATGTCAGGTTGATTTCCAAACGCAGCGTAATGTAAACAGGTATCCCCATCGTTATCCCTTACATTCACATCAGCCCCTGCTTGAATTAACAGACTTACAATGGCGACGTGTCCTTGATGTGATGCAACTTGTAAAGCAGTTTTACCCCCACTTCTCAAATCCACTGCTGTCGCTATATTCGGTGATCTTGTTAACCTGGATTCTTCCAAAATTCTGCGCACAGTATCTATTTGTCCCTGAGCTGCAGCCTTCACAAACTGGTCATCTGTTCCTGGATTACCGGAACTTCCAGTATTAGTGTTAGCAGGTGGCCACAACATGGACGGTTCCCTGCGCTGATTTTGAGACGCGTGCATTGTATTATCCAACTCTGCTGCACTGCCAGGAACGACTCTTACACATTGTGGATTTAAAGTCCATGCTTGGCCGTCTATTTGAACCCTTAAATCTCCGTCTGAATACACTTTGATGATTTTTCCCAATTTGCCAAGTGCGTTGCGCATGACATCAATCCATTCACCATGACCACGTTGCAATTCTTTCACTTTACCAGCATCGTTTATAACTGATACGATATCACCGATTGCAAAACTGTTTACTTTTGCTAGACTGGATGGATTGTACGTCCATCGGTTTACGCCATCATATTGCACACGTATGTCGCCTTTATCAGTCACTCTGTGTACAGTCCCAACCTTTCCAATACTCTCCGCCATCTTTGGGTTCCAACCACCATGGCCTTGTTGCATAAACTTAAGTTGTTCGACGCTTACAATAACTTGTACTTTGTCGCCAACGCTGAATGGCGGTGGGCCAAGGCGACTTGGTTGTGAAACCGCGGTTTCGATATTTTGTCCGAGTACAGGAAGATGATCTGGGTAATAGAAACCTCCACTAGATGTTTCTACACATTTTATGTCGCAATTCCCCTTGTGCCCGAGGCGATAAACGTTTGTAGAACCTGAAAACCATGCGACATTTGCGACTGAACGACTGGATTCATTGTCCCACCCGCGAATGTCTAAGACTTTGCCTGGTTTGCCATCACCACCATCTTGATCACCCCATTCCCAGTTGTACCCACGAATTACTTTGGCACCAGTGAATATGCCTTTTAGTTCCACTTTTCGCGCATTTATACGTAGACTAAGATCAACTCTTTAACAAAATAAGGTACAGATTTTGTATAAATTTCAAAACAAAAAAACTTACCCCAAAGAAGAAGCCAAATCAAATCTTTTAAAGGGATGATTGATTTCATGCTTGCCATTATGATAGCAAACATAACACAAATCATAATCAAAACAAGTAGCACACTTGTATCTAATGCCTGAGATGCCTTGACTTTTACAACCATCACAAACAATGTTTGGATGTTTGACACCAATTTGTGCGTTATCTATTACTCTTAAGTCATACATGCCAAGATAACCAACTCTGTAGTTTGTCCGAGCACCATTATCCCATTGAACTACTACTGTTTTATCTGGTGAAGTTCTAGCAGGAGCACCAGACTTGCCTATTTCACATACTGTGCCCACATTTCCCTCCCCTCCATCTAAAACAAATAACAAACCATCATTAAACTTGTACTACACCTCAAAACAGTTTACTCTTAAAGCTATTTCTCGGTTTTGTTAGTTGTTATAAGTAAGTTCTTTTACAACTTACCTTGATTGGCCCATGACCAATCCGGTCCACGAACAATACGCACCCCTGGAGACAACATTTTAACACCTTATGTATGAGATATAATCTCAGGCGTTTTATTCAACTATTTGACTCACATATGTCTTTTTTACAACTAAAATCTGACTTAACGAACTCCGTAAATAACTTCCTTCTTGGCCTATGTGTGTACTTATGAGTGCGTTATGTAAATGTGCGTTGTGCTTCAATTGTTTCGCCCGGAATTAATTAAGCGGGGCGTCGATTGCGTGTAGTCATGACCGTTGTTGTTTTGGCACTGAAGTGTGGATTTTTTGGTTTTGGTTCACAGGAACGCAGGAAGTAGGTTTGGAAGCAGTGGCATAAACGAATGATTCATTGCGGAGAACCCCGATGGCTCCTTGCAACAGCATTCGACTTTGAGAATTTCAGACGACACATTACGTCGCTATGTTTCCTTTGCCCGATAGCGTCCGCGCGAACATTACAGCATGTTTTACTCATTTGCTCGTGACTGGTTATTTATGCTTTTATGATGATTAGGGGGAGAATAACGCCAGTTGTTGTTTATGTTTCAAGTACACACCACTGCACACACTGGCACACACTACGCTAATGAGTATTAGATTTGGGCAGATTTGGGGGAAAGTTTGACAGCAGCTGTTGTATTTTGACAGATAAGTTAGTGACAGTTACTGACATTTACTATCAGCTTACTATCGTTACTATGTTTTAGTTATTTTTAAAGTCAAATGTTTTAAGTGATTTTAAAGATAAACTGAGATTAAAAAACATATTAAAACTATAACGAACTTTAAAATGTTGATTAATTCTTTACGAACTTATTTATTGAATCTTCTTTGAATATTCCATTGGTACCAACTGCATATACGAAGTTAATTCAAAAAGCCCCTAAAATATTTAAACCTGATAAGAAGTTGTAAACTGTTGTGAACGATTGTATACAACGATGAATTTAATGAAACTGTATCGACAATTACTGAATAAATTACCCCAATTTCAAACTCTACGAACATAAACAGATATTTAAATAGATCTATTGTATATTACATACGAATTACAAGTGTTTGCCATAGTCATAGATGTACAAATCAGTACTACGCTTGTTATTGTTGTTGCTTGTTATATATTTACAAAACAAAACACAAAGATCATGTAAATTTTCCACATTATAGACAATCGAAATTTCGTCAAATGCATGTGCCACTTTAATGTCATACTAGTACGAAAGTAACAAACACCTGCCATTGCTTTATTGCACGTTTCGTTAATATTTAGAATGCAAACGGATTTTGAGGTAGCTGTGCTCAACTTGGTGTGGATAATAAGAAAGTTAAAGAAATCAAAACAGAAGTGTCTTCGTTGAGTGAGAGTGAATGATTAAATTTGTACGCTGCCGACCAAACTACTCTGACACCAACGTGGCACGTGGTTGCACGTCCAATAAGCGCGCTCGTGATAATGCTGGAAGACTATGTTGCTGCGACGAAATGAAACATCGAAACTATGAAAATAGTTTCGCTACTACATTTGGCTGATTCACACATAAATAAATTAGAGTAAAAGACAATTAGAACTTATCAAAATACAATAAATGTAATAAAATGGCTTATTCGATTTCGTCCGATGGCTGTAAAATGTCAAATTTAAAGGCCAAAGATAAAAGCATGCAAGTGCATGTGGTCACTGATCACAAAAAAACTATGTACACGTTAAACGCTAATCGAATGAGATTCTGAATGAGGGTAAATAAAGTTAATGACGCGCTAATTCCCGGCCAAACTTTACCTAATAAAACAAGTACTGCAAAGACTGTTTGGCGATATGCAATCGTCGTGGCAGAATGCGCCGCATTTTTTACACATCACCATCGCTTTCAAATTGCACGGGCACGCGTCTGCTTTTTTAGCATTCATCACCGCGCCGGGGTGTTCACCAAGACCGTCGCGGAGGATGGTATAGTGTTGTACTTGGTTTTCCACATCGCCGTAGACGATTGTCTGCTGGCCAGGTAAGCGTTGCCGTCGCGTGATTGCTTGGGTTGCAGGGTTGGGTCCTTGCACCCCAGTCATGTCAAGTGTGGGTTGCATAGGATGATCTGCTTCGACGCTGGCTGGGCGGCCGCGAGCCATTGTACCAGGTGTGGGTGCACCGCTGTGTATGGTGGGTGGCTGAGACGGCGGAGCGCTGGATGAGCGCGGAATGTGTGGCTCAATTCCCGCTCGCTGCACAAGGATATAAGGACCAACAGGTCCTCGACCTTCAGCTACTTGCGGCCAACACTCCATGAGTCGATTTTCCCGTGCATCTGCGCTAAGGGCTTGCGCTGGTGGTAAGACAGCCATGGTTACAGGAATGCCCTGTCCAGACGTGAACACATGTTTCACGAAAACTGGTGGGCTCGGTTGACGTGGTTGTGAGTAGGTGCCGGAACGTACCTTTACTTTTACTCCATTGTTGTTCCCAGTTATACTGTTGAAATTTCCTGAAACACAAAGTGAATGCCGTAAAAACTATCCGGAATTCATTATTTTAACCTACCTGCTGCAGGTAAAGGTGGCGTAAATGTTTTAGTTCCGCGCGATGAACTCACATTACCATATTGAGTACGGTTGTTATCATTTTTCGAATTTTTAGGTTTACGAGAAGCCCGAGTTAGCAACGGCGGTAGAGGCTTTAACTGACCACGCAATTGATCACGATTGGGGCTGTTTTGTATCACCGCTTGACATATCTGATAGCTGCGTTCAAGGTTAACCCGGCCTGGAGGAGGTTTGTTGCCACAACGATTTCTACCCTGTGCAACCTGAGGCTTAACTTTAGATTTACTGTGCGTGGGCACAGCTCGCATGGGTTGACTGGTACTCAACGCTAAGTAAGGCAATGCGCTAGAACTCTGCACCATGCCAGCTCGCGGCATATTATGGACATTGTGAGAAGCTGCCGCAGTCCCTGGCGCGTCTGTTGATGTACTCACCACAGTCGGCAAACAAACTATAGTGGTTGGTGGTATAACTGTTGTAATCCCTTTTGTAACGGACGGGGTTACAGTAGAATTAATATGATTGCCGGTGCCACCCACAGTACTGGTCACCAAACTATCACAACTAATAATTTCTGGAGTAAGAGTAACTTCTAATTCCAACTTTACTTGATTAACCTGAAATTCTGGCAGTTGCGAATTCTCAGCCGGTTCAGTCGCATGGGCTGGCGCGTCAGTAGCACAAGCTCCAGCTCCTAAAGCGGCTGCAACCATTTCTGAGTCCATTTTCACATCATAAGGCCAATCCGTTGGTACCGGAAAATTACCTTCTTCCAATCGTACTTCTAATTCTTCTTGCATTGGAATAACCTGAACATGTTCTGTTGTATTCTCCCCACCTACCATACCCACAGGCACTGAATCGAGAGCATGTAATGGAACTTGCAATAACTTTTCAGTACTTGAATCGACCATATCCCAACAATCTTCAGCACCTACCGATGGAAATATAGCTTGCAAATCAACTGCCGGTTCTTGTTTGCAGCAATTTTCACCGGCTCTGTCGGCGGAAGTTAGTGAGATCTGACCGGATTCAAGCACATACGACTCAGCGTCGAGAAACCGGTCTTCGTCAACTTCTTCGTCTTGATTTTGGAAATTACTAGTAGACAAGTTCGATAATATTTCGGATTCATCTACTGTACTCGGTAATTTCGTGTCGTATTCATCGGGATCTACTTTTGGAGATCCTTGCTGCAGAATTAGACTGTTAGGTAATGTGATAGTTATAGGCAACATTGCCAATCCATCCGCACTATCGGAGGGCGTGGCTTCCGACATAGAAGACGGTGTGTTTGGATCGTTCCACGATTTCGAGTCGTCTGTGTGCTTCATTTCGTCGTACTCTTCTTCTTTGGGTGACTCCGTCGTTGAACCTTCGTCATCATAGTTTAAATCTTCGTCTTCCTCGTCTTCTACGAAATCCTCCGAAAACGCCAACGCTGCATGCTCCGCTTTAACTAAAACGATATATTAATATTGAATTGTAATCACATACTTATTGAAACTGTATAATAAACATACCTTCTAAAACGACTTCATCACAGTTTTCAAGTGGATCATCTTCAGTTTCAATCAAATCGTCACACTCCAGTTTAATGTCATCTTCAGAAGGACTGACATCCACCACCGGGAATATCTCCAAGTCGTGCTTAGTAAGCGACATCCTTTTGGATGTCGTTTCATCATCGTTATCATCCAGACTATTAGTCCGTCTTCTCTTATCCACTCGGGCACTAAAACTACTCGTAATGATTGTCTCGCTGTTCGTATTAGCCGCGACGGCATCACTAATATTAATTATAGTTATTTCTGGCAAATTGCTTAAACTATTACTGCTTGTAGCATTCATTTTATTATCCCCACTATCGCCAACGAGGCCGTCTAAATTGTTTTCACTCTCAACTTCCGATTTTATAGATTGCTGTGTGATTGGAGCACAATTTTTTATAGGCAGCAAATCCGGTATTTGCGCCTTGCCGACTGTCTCGGACTCTTCAGTTTTTATGTTTGTACAAGAACGAGTAACAGCTCCTACAGTTCTAAAACGTTTAACAATCATTGGTGGTGGTGATGGCTTAGGTTTGAAATGCGCTGCCGCCGTCGTGGTCGTAGATGGACGCAACTTAATCGTGGTACGAATAGGTGGACGACTCGTAGAAATAAGTTTCTCTGCATCCTGCTCACCCTTCCTTCTATCTCCCCATATCGGCTCAAAATGCTTCAACTTCCACGGGTCCAAACGACTTCTCTCACGGTCGGCTTCAGTTTTGAGCTTCTGCTGATTTTCCGGAGTAAATTCACCTTCTGCCAAACGTTCTTGCCATTCTAAACATGCCCTTGCAAAAAATTCATTATTCAAACTAGAAGATGTAAGCCTTATAGATTCATTAACATTTGTAACAGTTTGCCGATCAACTCCTGGTAGTAACTGCACCAATTTATGTTGATATAGAGGAGGCAAAGACCCAAATGTTTGTTTGTTAAGTATTGCTCTCAAATTGGTATTAACCAAAATAGAATCAGGAGTTTCTAAATCAATACAACCTTCTTTAGTTTGCTCTAACTGCGCTGCTGTTGATAATTTTTTATTAGATCTTTTTCTGGGTTTGATGCTAAACCCAGGAATAGATGCTAGCACTTCCCTCATTGTTGGTGTCTTAAGAGGTGGTGGTGTTTCAAACTCATTACATGGTTGAGGGGGCATTGGCTTCACAATTATTCTTGGCACTGACACTGTATTTCCAGATGCAATTGTAGTGTTTTTTCTCCTTCTTTTAGCTTGTTGTCGCAGTGCATGCTTGATAACTTTCTTGCTCTGTTTATTATACTCTGAATGATGTTGTTGTTGTTGCAAAATTGCATCCTCGCACAAATCTGGAACCATATGTGATATAGGCTCCAGCTGATCCTGGATCACATCACTTTCCATCACAGGATTAATGCTTAATACAAGCAAACATTCAATTCAAAGTGGGCAAAGCTACAAATAAAAACAAATGAACATAGCCAAGAATCATAGGACTGAACGTGAATTCGATCACTTAGTCGCGTACATATACGTCTACTCACAGAAAAACAAGGCCTCATCCTGATTTTGTGTTGGGTTTTAATTGAAAACAAAACTGCAAATGTCGAATTCATCCCATCGTACAGCCGGAATTTTGAGGGCGCCGCTGAATCTCCAAGCATACGTCTTGAACAAGTATTTTACCATTCATGCAAATACTCGCGATATGCTTACCGCGTCGAACTTTACGTTGAGATTTTATTCAGCACTGAAAACTTGTCCGCCATTTCAGCAAATGCGCATAGGGTGAATGTCGTGAATGTTTTCTTTTGTGGTCGCACTCGCTCACCGTAGACAACCTTTATCTTTTGTTTTCTGCAATGCAACCAATGCAACCCCACGATGACGCCATCTGTTCGTGATGAAACAGCATTAACAGATTACAGATCGTTAAAGTTACCTTAGACATGGATAAGCTCTATACGACAGCTCTATACTGCTTTTCACAGCGTGTCACAGCGTTCCCACCACAGGTTCCCACTGGTTTCCAGCAGCGCCATCTGGACTGAACACCTAACAAAATCTACTATTTAATAATGGTGTAGTAATAGAAGTCATGGACACGTGGCGCTGGTAGTACCGTTGCTACTGGTTTGTACTGGTTTGTACAGTGTTGACGGTGTTGACCGTGTTGACTGGTGTTGCCTGTGGCAACATTTGGTTAGGCAAACCAAACAACGTTTCACAATGTACGGAACAAGATTTACTATAAACTAATGCATTAAACAAAAAAGTAGTCTCTGGGTTGTTTGAATAATGTTTAATCAAGTTCAGACGTATTTTGAATATTTTTATTTTCCTTGCAAAAGATACAAATATTAATAGAAACTCTGAATAGAAATAACGAAATAAAGAAGCTTTTAAATGATGCATCTGAAAATGTACCAGATGGCGCTGCCAGTTTTACATTAACAATTTTAAATATTCGTAACTTTGTTCGTGTGTAATTTATTAATATTGTAAATATATTATTGTAAACTTACATTGACTTACATTCTACTACAAATCCTTTCAAACAATCTAATAGTGATCCTTGTTCCATCAGAACAAACGAGTAAAGTTCGCGTTCAAATTCTAGAGTTGAAAATACCTCACGGTCTTTCTTTTGTCGAAGTCGAAAGGCGTGGGAGTGAGGTTTTTCAATTGGGAATACAAGAATAAGAGAGGATTTCAATCAAACGAGATGAACTCATGACTTTATGCAAGAGGTGGGCGAACAAATTCTAATCTTATTGATTCTGGAATTACAGCAGTCTAAATACCAGCAGAACAGCGCGACGAAGGGCTGATCGAACGAACGAAGGCAATAAGGGAACGTCTCTTCTCTTGAGTCTTGAGAAAGCTCAAAGCTGCTTTCTACCTTCGTAAGAGCTTCACTATGTAGACGAAGACATGGGCCAAAGAATCGAATTTTCTTTGCGATAACACGGCTGCGTGGAGCTTATTTAAATTAGGCGCATTTTTACATTTAAACATTGGACGGATAGTAAAAACATTCCAATCTACAAACAAGGCTTTTGGCTTTGTTTTGATATTAGGTATGTATTTCTCTCACACAAAATGTGCTGTGAACTCGCGGTCCTGGATAAACAACATCAATCGCTGAAGCGGTAAGCATTTAGTCGGGCGAGTACGCTCGATTAGTGAAGCAAACCGATGATAATGTTTACGAATCACGATAGGGAAATGCTGAAATTCGGCTTTGAAGCAGACGCAAGTTTGTTTTTTTCTTAAAATTAACTTGGCGATCGCAACAAAAACTGTCGTCGAGTTATTACGTATATTTCACATGAAAGTTGCGGATGCTATAATGATACATAATGCATGAGTTTAGGGAGGCGGCGGGTGGTCGCGCAGCCGTTGTAGGTTGTAATAACATCGCACACAAGTTGAGATGTCCGCCGTCGGTCAAGCCAGAGGTATAATTTTTAGCTCAAGTTTAGTGGGGCGGAAGAAGAGGAAATATGCCGCTCTCCCAAGCTGACAGTTGCCGCCATCGACGTGGAAACTTGTGGCACTTGCGCCACTTGCGTGCGCTTTGTTGGGGTCGCCCAAATATTAATGCAAATTACTCGGCTGCAGTTGTGCGACAAGGCATGGTGGGTTTCACCGTTGAGTTTTTCCACCACCGGAGGCCACCATCGCCATGGTGCATATGCCGCTTGCGTTGTTTACGCTTATGTTCTCCATTGCTGATCGACCTGAAGTGGGTACAGTGATAGAATGCGCAAGAACGGTGCATAAAATTTCAATACGCGCAGAACGCATAATTTTATTATTCAATTCGTAGTCTGGTAGTCTCAATAGAGTCATATTGGTTTCATCTTGACCATCTTAGTTCCGCAGCTGACCAGTTAAAATAGGGATCCCCCAATGCGCTGAAATTGAAGCATCTAAAATTACCATATTCTTTCGAAACCACATACGTCCTGCGTTGCTACTGTTACTCCTACTACCCTAAGTGCTTTTGGGTGCAGTTATGCTGGACCCTACTTTTCAAATTGTTTTCGCATGTTTTCGCATTTTATGAAGCATCGCAATAAGCAATTGAATATGGAATGCGGAGAGATACTTTGTATTTTTACTATACTTTCTTAATTTCAACTGAATGGAGTGTTTTCCTGCTGGGTATGAGTTTGGTGAGAACGTTTGCACATGTTGGAAGGATGCTTCGTGTAACCAGTGGGCTGGAATTATAAAAATAGTCACATGTGTGCTATTTTGATTCGAATTATTGCCGGTTAAATGTAACTAAAGGGTAAACAAACATTCCCGGGAATATTTACTCATACACATCGTGTGTTTTTTAAACAATTGAAACATTTTATCGTTTTTTTCTTTGGTGAAGGTGCCTGGTAAGGTTGTCAGCAGCAGTGCGTTATGAAGAATGAGGAAAACTGGATGTGCCGGATAAAAGACATAATATAGCATGCCGTATTGCCATCCGCAGCCGCCGTTCTTACATAAATCAGCGGCTTATTAAGTCAAGTGGTTCGGATATAGTAACAGAAAATACGTCGCAGGGTGCTGCTGCTGCCTGCCACCCGTGTTCGTATTTTTTACGAGCATGCCAGAAACATTCCCGCAGTCGAGTGTTAGATCTGCTACTAAGAGTATTACAAGAAAGCGGCGACAGAAGTGTGCGAAGGTGGAGCGTTTTGCCGATAACGTTGCTTTCAATGCTTCTCAGATTAGTCGCGTTTTATAAGTGCGCTCGAAAACCGACAAATCCGATCGAATAAATCTGCATCGCACTCGCAGCATGTAGTTGGAACAAAACCAGCGCGCATAAATTTATATTTAGCATAAAAATAATTCTCTTGTTTTCCTAGGTGCATCCTACGCTCGCCTGCGCGCCGCTCGCATATAATTCAGAGAGGGTTAGTTTAACAAAGTGCCTGCGTTTTTTTTGCGCGCGCGAAACGGGGATTTTATTTTAATGGTTGTTGCTTTCCGTGCAACCGTGCTTTCCTCGCACGAAGAGAATATAAGTATTTGCGGTGGATAAATTTTCCGCACCGAAGAGTTATACGCTCGTGTACCATCCCTTAAAGCGTAACACGGGACGCTGCGATGCGAAATAAAAAGCGCGCCCACTATCTTTGTATTTAATTTAAACGGGGCAGTTTTCGGGTAATAAAAATGCACGCCTTCTGGCCTCGCGGAAAAGCGTCTTTTTATTTATGGCGATCTCGGGCGGGTGTGCTTTTTACCCTATAGCAGCGCAGCAATGTGTTTCGAGCACCTTTTTCTTTTGCCCTCGCCGAATTTGCAACTATTCCCGGTTAGGTACATTTACACGCATTTAGGTTATTATACGTTTGGTAGACTTTTATTTATTTCGTCTGGCGCTGCAGTGGGTGTGCTCCGGAACAAGAATTTTTCCTCTGCGGCTAGAGCACAAGATTAATTTCCACTGTGAATGTTTGCGCTTTTTATCTTTAAAGCTACTTTTTCAGGGTTTGGGATTTGGAGTGGAATTTAGGCAATTAGCAAACTCAATAACAATTTTATTGTATGCAACCCAATCAACCCTCGCTGAAAGCGAAGCAGTAAAAAGATCTTTGCGAAATAAAATAAAGCGCGACGAATTAATTCCAATTGCCATTATGTACCGATAACGGCGCGTAAAATAGGAATAAAACGAGATAACGTCGATCAAAAATAGAGAATGGAGCAAATGCTCGTAAAGATAAAAGAATCCGCAACGACACCACATACGATATAAATATTTAGCAGCTATTAGCATTCTTTAATTGAAAATCAGAAAAACGCATTAACATTTTATCGAATTTCTTTGACCACTACAATTACGTATATTCTTTTGTTATATTTATGTTTGATCGGAAAACTCAAAAGTAAAGTTGTTAGGAATTTTGTCAATTGTATAATGATTTTATTTGCAATTGATTGCATGATTTGCAATTTAAGATCAAAGTATCGTGCGAGTTTCATATCGTTGGTACATGCCGCACGCGTCAAATATGATCCAAGACAGTAGTAGTAAAGTTTTATGCCGCAACTTTTCTCAGATGCGCAGTAAAGACGCAGGAATATATTTTACGACTTTTTTGAGCTCGCGAGTGAAATTATACGATCTGCATTCTTGATGAAACAATGATCGCATAAAGAATCTTCGCTTGGCAGCGATAAAAATGGGAAATAAAGCGTACATTGCATTTTTGCGATTCGGTCGTGTGTGTACCGAGTGGTTGAGAAATTAAGATTAATTAATGATTTGCTTTTACTGCGTGCCTGCGTTCGCCATCTCGTAATGTATTCCGCTGTGAGCATCTCCGGAGATGGCGGCGCGCAATCTACTGATATCCAACCGCTCATTCATTTTATCATTCGTAGTGGTCATGCACAACACGCCCGCAATGCAAACAGATACACACGAACGCAAGAAGCGAAGGGATGCGATAAATTTTTTGTGTTTATTCCTTTCGTATGGCGGACCAAGCCATCTAATTTAGCGGCATGCATTATTTATAACAAAAAATTTGCAATCTGCGTCAATGCCGTGCTCGGCTGCCATTGGTCAGACGAAAAGAATTGACCGCTTCCTTGGCGTCTGTTGCACGTTAGGATTGGGCGGCGTGGCGACGGCCGCGAGCGTCGCGACGCCGCTCCGCACTCGGCGGGCGGGGCGCTCTTTCTTATCTCGTCTCCTTATTGCTCGGTTCCATCCAGTCAGCGTACTTCCGGTTTTCCGCTCGCGCCGCTGCGCCCTACCTTCCACGAGGTGGACGGAGACTTCGGCTCGTCCTCGCTGTGAGAGAGACGCCGAGACGCCGCCGCCGTCTGCACGAGTCTCAAGCGCGCCGCGACGCTTCGGCACAAATATTGAAAATACATTCGGATCGCATCTCTTCACTGTAATCGCATTTTGCAATAACCGAACGTAAAATATAAATGGTCGGAATTTGCCCAATGTATGCAATTCACGGGGTGGTCAGACAGACCCTAAAAATGCCCGCGGTGTTTACACCCGTTATTTCCCACAGGAGTGCTCGCATTTATTTTTACATTTTCGGAGTAATTGAAAATCCTCGAAAAGAGCAACACTTGTAACTTTTCTTTCTTTCAAATTCGTTTGTAGGACATGTGATACATAACCTAAAATGTCTAATTAAGTGACAGAAATCACTGTTTGCATTCGGTGGCATTGTGTCTATGTTATGTCGCTTTGGTGCTTCACTTAGAACAAACATTGACATTGGCAACCACATCGTCCGCCTAGTAATTAATAATACATACAAGACTTGTGAATGTCCCCACACATAAAGTGGCACTTGATCGAATTTGGCACGGAGCGCGCGTTATATAATTGACAGATCCTAACGATACATGTTCCATGTGCATACACTGCGACATTGACTGCGCCCCTCGGCGTTGAAGAAAAAGTGCGGTCAAGTAATTTATGACGGGTTGTCATCGCGAGAGCGTAAAGAATGGGCATCGCTCGACATTGGGGATTGAGCGGCGCGAATTGTGGAGTATTAAAATAAATGATACATTTGATAGTTTGGCGTCGAGGGGGAATATGGGCGATGATGATGATGATGGTGACCACGATAAATCAGAAAAAACAGTGACGTGATAACGGGATGGAAAAACCAATAAGTTTTGCCATTGGCGTGCGTCTCGTGCGGCCTTTGCGAGCGAATATATTATTAGTTGGTACTTTGTTTGAGGTTAAAACGTGCATGCGACACACTTAAACTTCCGATACACCGGAACGGCGTGGCGGAAGTAATGTGTGCGATAACCGACCGGCATTCTTTCGCCGGCTTCCGGCCTCTCGGCCACTTTACATTTCCTTCCGTGGCGGCCGGCAGGAACTCGCCGCACATATATTCCCGAGTTGTAACGCGGTGCGCTACCAGTTCGACTTTTCTCTGGAAGCTTTTACAAAATGAGTTACGGCGAACGGTGGCCTTCTGGCCACATTACTAAAACGGATGTTTCGTGTCTGCAGCGCACAATCCTTGCGAAAAATTAAACCGCAACTAACGCAACTAACAACTGACTGCTGGCGCTGGTGGTAAATTGTGATAATACGTTAGCTGTGAATTATCACGAAATTAACGAGCGCTCAAGATGAAATAATAATAACAGCAAGGGCGAGGACGCGGCGTAAAAGATGTCGATCTGGAAGGCACGCAAAAAAACCTAAGGGTGCCGTCTCAAAGAAGAGTGCTTGCAGCTCTGCAAATTGTTATCGTATCGGCGATGCAAATTTATGCGAAATCGCCTTTGATTTTAGCACTCTTGGGCGCGTCATTACGCCGAAGGATATGGGCAAAAATATAATAAAAGTTTTAATGACGCACTCGTCTCACACCCATCGCGTGCGTCCTAGCCGTCGTCGTCGTCGCCGGCTCGTATCCTTGGAGGACTCCTTCACATTTGCACTACACAGGAAAAAAGAAAAAGTGGAAGGGCGGCGCTTCACGTTTTAATCACCGGCCAGCAGTGTCGCATCGTTTTGATGTGGATACATTCGGTTTTTATAGTAAATTCGTTCCGACGCTTATTCGGGTACGAAAAAGAAACTTTGGGGTGGCTTGGTTTTATTCAAATGAGTCAATCAAAGCTGCGGCAAACGCGTCAAAGACCCGTGAGCTTGTCGCTGCTGCTGCGGACGGGCGGGTTCTTCGTCACATATGCGCGCCTCCTAGTGCTAGTCCTAGTAAAAAGGGTTAAAGGAATAAAAGTGCAAAGCTTGGGACGGACCAGCAGCAGATGACAAATTCACGGAAAGTTTTGTATCTTTGACGACATTCTATTAAATAATGCACGACTTGTGCGCGTTCTGAGCCTAAATGTATGCAAATCGGTTGTATCATCCCTAGCGTTTTTTGCCGATGTGCGAACGCGCAGCCAGCGTCAAAGAAGTCCTCTCGAGAGATGGAAGCTTAGGTGTGTATGGCATAAGAGGCAATCTTCGACTCCTCTGTCCGATACACGCGGCGGCGCGTCGGGGATCAACTAATATGCAAATCACATGCTAATATTTTCGGGGCCGCCTTTCACTCCCCTTTGCAACGAAATAGCGTGCGAGGTGTGTTGCGGGCGGCGAGGCAAGAGCAATACGAAACGTTAGTACTAGTTCATGATACCAGCTCATCTTGATTTGGCATTAG
>JARJDS010009367.1:0-14238 GCA_030264155.1 Atheta pasadenae | reverse complement strand
TAAATTATCTAAAACTTTTGTTTAAACTATTTTTTTGTGACAATTTTTTATCAATAAGATTTTTGAGGTTAAAGTAATGACTAGTTTTTTTTTCTAAAAACTGTTTGATAAAAAACAATGATTACTAAATTGTTGATATTTAGTAAACTAATAAAGATAAAAATATAACCTAAAATTATTCTTAAAGTAAAATAAATTATCTAAAACTTTTGTTTAAACTATTTTTTTGTGAAAATTTTATATCATTAAAATATTTGAGGTTAAAGTAATGACTAGTTTTTTTCTAAAAATTGTTTGATAAAAAACAATAATTACTAAATTGTTGATATTTTTAAAACTAATAAAGTTAAAAATATGAACTAAAAATATTCTTAAAAATAAATAAATTATCTAAAACTTTTATTTAAACAATTTTTTTACGAAAATTGTTTATCAATAGGATTTTTAAGTTTTAATTTGTCATTAGTTTATTTTCTACTAAAAAATATTCTAGTATTCTGAAAGCAACAGATGCTGTGCGTTCTTTCAAATAATAATTAGTTTCTCTTCATACCAGTTGGTAACATGTAACCACACACGTTAATTAACGTTCCTTATTCGTCCTTGGTGCTGATTGCGATAAATTGTAGTCCTTCGAAGCTTAATTAATCAAAAAGTGAGTTACGCAAGAATTTATGCAACTCCATGTACACCAATTTGTATTTCACTTCATTTTTTTAATTTCATTTTATTTTTATTTAAATAAAAAAACCTAAATTTACAAACGAAATAAATTTATACTTTTAATGGAATTTGTTAGTATATTTTATTTTGTTTTTATTCCAATTAATTCACATGAATGACAGCGAGTCGGTTAAAATTAGTTTTAATTCCAACTTGTGACCTCGATTAGATTAAACAACGCTGATTTAGATTTATCATCGGAAAATCCTTACAATCCTGTTTTTCATTTCATATTAATGCTGTGTTGATGTGTAGAATGTGTAGGATAATAAATTATCTACCAAATTGCTAAGCAACCACCCGCCGGAAAGTTCATAATTGTGTAATAATGTAATTTATCAACGTGCAAGACTGAGAGTTAGACGTATATTTGACAAAAGTTGTTATTCAATTATTTTGTTATGTGAAATTTGTTTTGTTGAATGAGTCAAACTTTTGATGCATATTTAATTCAATTTTTAGTTTTATGCAGGGAGTAAATTTTATTTTTTTGTTTTGGTTTACTAATTTGTTCATATTTCCAAAACTATCAAAGCTAAAAATATGAACCAAAATTATTCTTAACGACAATTAAATTATCTAAAACTTTTATTTAAACTATTTTTTTGTGGTAAATGTTTATCATAAAGATTTTTGAGGTTAAAGTGCTGACTAGTTATTTCTCATAAAACTATTCAATAAAAAAACAACAATTTTTAATTTGTTCATACTTCAAAAACTAACAAAGTTAAAAATATGAACTAAAATTATTCTTAAAGACATTTAAATTATCTAAAACTTATGTTTAAAGTATTTTCTTCGGATAAATGTTTATCATTAAAATTTTTAAAGTTAAAGTAATGATTAGTTTTTTCTCATAAAACTATTTAATAAAAAATCAATAATTGCTAAATTGATTATATTTCCGAAACTAAAAAAGTTAAAAATATGAACTAAAAATATTCTTAAATATAAATAAATTATCTAAAACTTTTGTTTAAACTATTTTCTTCTGAAAAATAGTTATCATTAAGATTTTTGAAGTTAAAGTGTTGACTAGTTTTTTCTCATAAAACTATTAAATAAAAAAACAATAATTATTAATTTGTTAATATTTTCGAAACTAACAAAGATAAAAATATGAACTAAACTTATTCTTAAAGATAAATAAATTATCTAAAACTTTTGTTTAAACTATTTTCTTCTAAAAAATGTTTATCATAAAGATTTTTAGGTTTAAACTTGGAATTAGTTTTTAGACAAAAATATATTCGTAAAAAATAAAAATTTATTAATTGGGTAATATTTTCGAAAGTAAAAAAGCTAAAAATATAAAGTAAAGATATTTTTGAAAATAAATATCTTTAGTCTTGATATATATTAGTTCAAGCTATATTCCTTAAGTAATTAACCAATAGAATCAAACAACAAAACTTTTCCTTTATGTCTGATCATAAACAACTCAAAGTTGAACATTTCTAAAGATGCGCTTGAAGATTCTGTGTGAATTTACTAAAACTATGCCTACCTAGTTATCAATTATGCTAGTTGCTCCTTAGTTCCTTTGGAAATGCATCTAAGCATCTCATCTTTGAATTCAAGCAATTAGCACGGTATTCAATTACAACTACCTACAAGAACTAATTAACTATGGCTTTGTGTACAATATAGTTAGTGCTATTGGTGCACAAAGTCATAATTAATCAAACAATACAAGTTTTATTATCTCACACAATAACAAATACAACTTGTGTTCTTAACCTAAAAAACCCTAACCCTAAAACAAAACATTTATTTATAATATTACCCCAAACCTTAATAATCAATAAAAAATAACATAAATTACAATATATTCACACCCTAAAACTAATTTGTTATAAACACACAATATTTTTTGTCGTTTTTACCCCAAAATGGAACAAATGCGTGCCCAAATATGTTAATTACATATTTACACCCCTAAAGTGCTTCGTGAGCTTTAATATAAATAAAAAAAAAATAAAGAAAAAACACTGGTGCGTGTCGTAACAAGTTTTCATACAAAACAACAAAAAAATACGAATAAATTTATTGTTTCCGTCCTTTTGTCTTTCCATACTTCTGTATAAAGTTTGGGCAGGATATTTTCCTTAAAAGTAATCTACAATTTTCAACTATACAAATAACAAAAGTTATACACACTTAGGTAACATTATGTTTAATGTCCGCGCTGGGAAATAACAAGACGTTGAAGTTGTCAACTCACAACGCGAACTTTAAAGTTTATTATTTTATCATTATCTACCCCCACAAGGTCATATAAGTTACTCGCACAATATGTACACGCCGACAAGATTATAAATTGATTACGACGATAAGGTAAAATTTGTTCTAACATATAACATTTTATTAATTTTTTTTAAAGATTTTTCCATTTTGATATGAAAATATTTTAGTTGTAGGTTTTATAAACATTAAAAAAAAATTAAATGTTGAAGTATAAGAAAAATATTAGAAAGTTTATGATTTATTGTAAAGGGTAGTTATGGATTTTTGGTGGTAACTGGGGGTAGTTAAATCTGTTGCGGTGGAAAACTAATTTATTCAATAAAAATGTTTTTTTTTGTTTTTGTTTACTAATTCGTTAATATTTTCGAAACTAACAAAGATAAAAATATAAACTAAAATTATTCTTAAAGATAAATAAATTATCTAAAACTTTTATTTAAACTATTTTTTTGAGAAACATTTTTATCATAAAGTTTTTTGAGGTTAAAATCACAACTAGTTTTTAGTAAAATATATTTTGGTAAAAAAACAACAATTACTAATTTATTGATATTTCTAAAACTAAAAAAGTTAAAAATATCAACTAAATTTTTTCTTAAAGATAAATAAATTATCTAAAACTTTTGTTTAAACTATTTTATTCTAAAAAATGTTTATCATTAAAATTTTTAAAGTTAAAGTTGCAACTACTTTTTTTGTCTAAAAACTATTGGATAAAAAAACAAAATAATTATTAATTTATTGATATTTCCGAAACTAATAAAGTTAATTCTATAAACTAATACAATGTTTATTGTTAAAAAGTTATATAAAAAAATATAACAAAAATAAAATATTGAAGTATAAGAAAAATATAATAAACTTTATGATTTATAATATTTTCAAAAGTTTTTCATATTTTCATTCGCTAAAAGCTTGAAAATTGTTTTTAAACATTTATATCACTTATAACTTTTAGTTCGACCAGTTAGTTGTTGTTTGAACTGTTTATAAATGTTACGAGAAGTTAGGGGTAGTTGGGGGTTGTTGCATCTGTTGGGGTGGAAAACTAATTTTAATGAAAATTATTGCTTTACAGTTAAATGCACTTTATATTTGCAATTTCAACAAGTGCACAAGTTATTATCACTTTGGGTTAAGTAAAGAGTAAAGTTTTCCTTCAAATATATCAAAACTTTAATTATTAATTGTTAATGAAAGTTTGGTATAAATTAAATTTTAATTAAATACTAACAATTTATAAATAATTCTTTACTTTAGATACAATTAATTTGATTTTAATGAAAAGTAAATAATTTTTTTTTCTTGGTTCAAGTTATGCAACCAAATATACATTGTAACACATTGCAACACATTTCTTTTTTATTTATTTTATATGTTTTTACATTCTTTGGCGTAGAATTTAAGCAATGTGCAACAATATGTCACTTTGAATGTTTAATAATTCACAACGCGTTCCACGTCGTTCAATTCCCGCTTTTCACGCCTTCCACCCTATTCGCATTCGTCACGCCATCTAACGGATTTTCCACTAAACTTTACATTTAATTTTTTTAATAATTTTTTTTAACTTCTACTCAAATTACATGTGCTTCTTTTAATCAAAATTTATTCCTTATATTTTTTTATTTTTTTTATTTTTATATCCTCGGGTTATGTGAGACAAAATAAAACAATAAATTAAATTAAGTATCACATTACCACAAATCATTGCTATCAACTTTTTCGGAATAATAAAAATAAATTTCCTGTTTTGGGTCCTGACTTCTACCCACTCTCACTTCTCGCCCAATTCACATTTTTCTTTCATTCTTTCTTTGTTTTCATGTATTTGGTTCTGTATTTCTTGATCCTTTTTACCAATATACTTTGTGTATAGATGTCTAAAACAAAATCAATTTGATTAGTCGCGCGTCGTGCCAGTCGCAAGTCGCCATGTTTTCCTAACCGATTGCTTCGGCAAATCTAATATTTTATTGAAAGAAAACACCGGAAATGTTATTTTATTCTGGCCACAGAGGATTCAATGTCTGAATTGCCTCCGGCAACACCAATCTTCAACGTAGGCATAATACGTTATTGTATTTTATACGCTTGAAAAGTGTCACAAAAAATGTTGAGGTTATGTCTTCATCTAACCTCAAAAAAAAATTTTTTTTTTTTAATTTTTCTTTTAATATTCAAACTTAAAATTTAAAAAAATGAGATAATATCAAACAAATCAGATGGATAAATTGACGATAAAACTAAATTAGTTATTTATACTTGGGCGGGAGAGATGAAAAGATGTGACATGAACAGATCGCACATCTCCATCGTATTTGATTGAATATTTATATTTCCAGCTTTATAAATAAATTTGTAAACTTGCAACGAACTCAACCAACGTTCTGAAAATTGCATTTATTGATTCTGCAATTGTGAAACTTCAAAACTTCACTTACACTCGTTGAACAAAAACTTTTTGTTATTTACATTTCGTACAATTCCAGAAAACTTTTGTTTAGTGAATAATTTAATTGAATCACAGAAAGTTTAACTGAAAAAAATATCAAATTACCAAACGCAGATAAAATAACAGAGATAATAAAACAAAAACAAAACAGAATTAATTATATTTGAAAATTTTAATAATAAATTTAAAATAAAATAACAAAAAAGTCAGCAAAAGTAATATTTTTGTTAAAAATTATTAGATAATAAAAGAAAA
Source organism: Atheta pasadenae (assembly GCA_030264155.1). NCBI lineage: Eukaryota > Metazoa > Arthropoda > Insecta > Coleoptera > Staphylinidae > Atheta > Atheta pasadenae. The sequence continues at coordinate 8,558 of JARJDS010009367.1, read as the reverse complement.
CTTAATAATTTTAAGGTAAAACAAATTTTTTATTAAAAAAAATTCTCATCAAACGAAAAAACTGTTGATCTTTTGATGTTTTGAACGCGTTCGGAATGTTTAGAATGTTCATAACATTCACATTTACCTTTTATGTGAATGATGTTTTCATTATTTGAATGCAAACGTAAATGAACTAACTGGAGTGATATTACCTACATTCCACTTTTATGATTAAATTTTTTTTTTTTTGAATATATAGAAATTGATTTTCAGAAATTTATTGCAAATAACAATCAATCAAATACTTATAAAGGTTTATTAAAAAATTATGTTTTCGTTTATCACATTTTGTTTAGAATTTAATGAAAATACCAATGAAATTGTAATATTTGCCTACATCCAGAAAAATGTTATTTGAAAGAAAAAAAAAGCAGAATATGACAAAAGAATAATTGGAGTGTGCTAACATACGCACTGAATTTTTTTTTGTGAAGTGGAATTATTTCGGGACTGAAATTTGTCATATGTGAATAAAGACGAGGGTTGCAATATTAATGGTGCGTGCTTTCAGTAAAATATTTGCATTAGAGTACGATAATAATTCATACAACATTTTTATCTGAAATTTTTTTCATGTTTTTGTGATTTACATAAAAAAATTAAATTTATCAACAAATGTTTCGTAGTATTTTATGAATATATATTTTTTAAATATTTACAACAATTAATTTTATTATTTTATTAATAATCATTGTGTTATCTCAGTAATTTGTTGCGTTATTAATTAGATAATAACAAAATATGTATTTTATCTTTAATTTTGCGTGTAATCATAACAAAATGCTGTAATTGTTGTCATTAGCTTTGAATTAGTACGAGCATCGTGTTATCTGTAATTGGAGTTTTCTCTCTTCTTTTACTAATATTGTTTCCGGCGAGGAGTTGCGAATGGCTTGTGTTAATTAGAAGTGCGCATGAAATCAAAGCATAACGCAAAATTAATTAAAAGCCGCATGCGCGTCAGGGTGTGAAAAAATACGTCGATTATTATTACACCAGCACCAGTCATGCCACATGCCATCGTGGGTTTTAATTATTTGGAGTCCCTGCTGATTATTCTTCACATAAAAAGAGCATTAACATAATAAACATGGAAAATTTCAAAAAATTTTATTTTTTTATTTTTTTCTGAAATACTATAGACTCAAGCAAAATTATTTTAATGGTATTTTTTTATACATGTTAGTGACTATTTAAAATAATTTTTTGGTAGACATTTATTCCAAAATGGCGGCATTGCAGCGTTTTTTCGGGGGCGTGTTTTTCTTGGTTAGGATCCACGGATTGGCAAATAACTTCTGTAATTATTGTAATAATATTAATCTAAAATTATTTTAAGATTCTACATTAGAACTTCTTTAAAATTACAAAGGATTTTAGTGATATATTAATTTATAACAAAATGGCGCACTTTTAAAGTAAAAAGTAAAAAATCTAAAAATTTACCTAAAAAAATGGTATATAATTGTCAATAACTAAAGAACTGTACAATATATTGTAAAAATATTTTGTACTATCAAAGACAATGTATATTCCAATATATATTCTAAATTTTAAGTAATTCTGTTAAAAATTGTCTAAGTTATTTGTATTAGAAACTTAAAAATTTAGTTTTGAGATATGAGCGTTTAAAGTTTTGAGTAGCGCTTTAATCCTATAGCAGGCGTTGTGGTGAAATCAACATTTGAGCCTTTTAAAATTAAAATTTTCCTAAAAATAAAACGGCATAATATTTTTATGACTCTTAAGTATTGTTTAAACAAAAAAAAATTTTTTTGTGATTTTGGGAAAATTTTTGTTTTTTTTATTTCAATTTTTGTTTTATTTATGGTTATCTAAACACTCTAGAGTCTTCTAAAGCTTTTTAAATGTCATTTACAAAACCACCCTTAAGCATTTGAACCTTTTCACGCTCACTCATGCTTTGTTAGTCTTTTATCTTTTGAAAAAAATGGATGTGTGCGTTTTCGTGCGATTTTCTACAAAAAAAAAATTCCATCGTATATTCCGAACGTATTTTAGTTTGCTTAACGTACTCAAGACGAGAATCCTTCAGGGGAGTTTAAGGTGAAAAAAAAGATAAGCTCGTTTAAAACTTCTCGCGCAGTTTCCACGCTTCACACGGTACGAAGAAAGAAGAAAATATAAAATTTTCTTGCATGAAAAACAAAGTCTTAAGTACTAACTTCTAACTGCATAGTGTAAATAACAAAATAACAAACATGATACTAACATAAACAAATTTCTATTATTGTAAATAACTTCTTATATTGTATGCAACACACAAATCACATTTATCAGCTATTTGGGTTGCCTATATTGTTCATACACACCTGAGAACTTTATTTCGTTTTTTTTTGTTTTCTTGCGTTTATTTTGTCGAAAAAAAAAACAAATAAACATAGATGTGAAAATTTCAAGCAGTTGACAACATGTTCATGTTTAATACCAAAAGTTAGAAAATTGTTTGGGATTATATTACTGACGTTCATTGCGTTTTCCCAGAGATTTTCCGCAGTGATGTACCAACTCGAACTTTTTCGGAACTCGACGTACTCCAGAGTTTTAATAATGCGTCTGCAAATTTTGATGATTACACAGATCCGGTGTATAATGGAGTTTTGAATTGCTTGTTCCGGGATAATATGTACCACGAAATTATTATTCAAAGCTTTTATTTATTAAATAAATCCTGCTAACTCACATTAAAACATCAAAACTCTAGTTGTGAATATAAATTTTATGAAAAAAAATAATATTTTTTAATTTAATTTTAATTACTCAATTACTTTACGTCTCAATTAATTTTAGAAAATTATATGAATTTATTTATTTTATTCTACAATTTAGTTTTATATGAAATTATAATAATTCTGTCTGGTCTGGATGAAGGAATGTTATGGTGTGAGGATTTCAATAAAGTTTTATCTCTTCATAAAACAGCAATCAGACGAGTATTCGAGCGTGATATTAAGCTGAGCTATGAGCTACAATTAAAATTAATTGTTTACGATTGAGATTTAAAGATTTAGTTACAATTTCATTTATTTTACGTTGATTTATTTGGAATTTTATGACATTTTACAGAAAAAAAAATTAGGTTAAATTTTATTTAATTTAGTTTTTTGTTCATAACTTACAAAGTAATTAAGGTATTTTACGTTTTTTAATTTTAATTAAAAGTTAAAGAGTTAGTCTTTAAAGTATTACTATATAAAAATTTATTTGATAATTTTATACAGGGTTTATTTATTGTTAAAGTTTAAAAAACTTTATTTCTAATTTTGTTTTCGTGTTTTGGAACACGACAATTTATTTTATTCATAACTTTTTATTTTATTCATCAATTTTTTGTTTTCTTTATTTAAATTACTTTCAAAGAGTTATACTTTAAGGTAAAATTATAGAAAGTGTTTATACATTGTTTATAATTAGAGATAATTAACTGCAAAGATAGGCTAGTTTTGAGATGTTGATTTTTGGTTGCATATTACTTTTTGTGTATTATTATTTATAACTTTTAAAGTTTTTAATTAAAATTAATTTGTTTGATATTAATAGTTATTTAATGAGATGAACTTTAAAGTGTCATTATTAAAAAAATTATAAAATTAATTTAAATAGCTTTAATTTAACCTCAAAAGTGACGTTAGTTTTGTCAAATGTTAAAACATCGCTTAAAAACACGTTTATTTATTTTTATCATAACTTTTAAATTAATTAATCGATTTTTATATTCTTTCTCTTAAATTACTCACAATAAGTTGTACTTTAAGTTGTCGCAATAAAATAATTAAATAAAAAATTATGTACTAACAAAAATTAGTTGTAAAGTTTGGTTACATTTGTATGCATTGGGGTAAAACATGTTTTTGTGTTTTTTCTTAATTTTTTGCTTATTATATCCAAAGTTTTAATCTAAATTTAATTTTTTTTACATAAAATAATACTCAATGAATTTTTTAATAAGGTATTGCTTAAATAAAATAATAAAAAATTAAATGTACATGTCAAAATTATCCCTAAAGTTTGCTACGGTTTGTTGTATTTTATTTTCATCTTTTAATAAAAACCACCCGTTTGATTTTCTTCTCTATTCTTTTTTACCCTAAAGCTTATTGCTTTGGCTCTCCCTTGGTCCGTCTTGTAGTAAACATAAATGATTAATTTTTTTCTGCTCACACAGGACGTAAAAAGTTAACACAAAAAAATAACAATAGAAGAATGTAGATTTACTGTGAAAAGCATAAGAAAAAGGTGAAGAACAGAAGACAAAAGAGAAATAACGAATAAATTAAAAGTATACAAAAAAACTGGTGTTACAGATTAAACAGCAAGCGCCTTAGATATTTTAATTAACACCTCGTACCTTCAGCATTTATAAATTGATGAAAATTTATGAAATTTTAACCTAAAAAACCACAGAAAACTAATACCAAACAAGAAACAATTAAGTTTTAAGCAAAAAAAATTAAAAACAGAACAACTATTAATTTAATGTGATTAATTTGTGTTGTTATTAATTAATTACTGCTTGTTTCAGATGATAAAAATGATGGTGGCAGTCGTATTGGTTTACACAATTTGCTGGCTTCCGTTAAATCTTTATTTGGTAAGTAAACGTTCAAAAGTATATGTCTCACTAACCCTTTTATGAAACAGGGATGAAAGTAGAGTGAAGTAATGTTGAAGCCATCATTTGAATATGCAAGCAAAATAGAATACCCAGAATTCATTACCGAAACGTTTGACTTGGTTTTGCTAAGTTTCGACAGCGCTTTGTCCTTCATAACCTTGGTGCTCGTCACGACCTTCGTCTGTACTGAACGAGTACTTCTCGTTATCCTGAAATTGCCTTTTTGCCAAAGCACATTCATTATGCGTCGGTCTTCCCCGAACTGTCCTCAAAGTCGTTACATTTCTTGCTTTAAAGCGCTTTAAACGACGTTTGGTCGTCTGGACACGCCGCGGATTGGTCCTTTGAGTTTTATTAGGTTTTATTCCATTCTGTGACTGACAATACACCAATTAAATTGTCTCGGTTAAGCTTTAACCGAATAATTAGGATTATTTTGTCGTTTTAAATTTATTGGTTTCATTAAAATTTGGACAATTTTTCGAAAATTTTTGTAAAGTGGCTCCATCTATAGTAGTTTATACTCAATTTTAGATTTTACGGTATTAAATTAAAGCTAAAGAGTTGTTCTTTCTTTTATGAATAAAATTAAAGTTTGTATTTATTTTTAAATTTGTCAAAATTACTACTAAACATTAGTCATCTTTTTAGATATTTTGTAGGAAGTGGTTGCACATCATTAATTTACGTCCATCTTTTTTAATTATCGCTCGATTTTATTGTTCTTAGTCTTAAATTAAAGTTAAAGAGTTGTTTCTCATTTTATGATAAGAGGAAATCATAATTATTATTTTTAATCGGACAAAATTACTACCAAAGTTTAATAATTTTTCTAGATTTTTTATTGCAACATGTTGGATTTTATTAATTTACCTCCATCTTTTTTAATTATGGGTCAAATTTTTATTTCTTTATTTTAAATTGAAGTTAAAGAATTTATCTTTTATTAGGAATTAAGATTAAACTAAAAATAATTAAGGAAACTAGTTAAAATTACTACCAAAGTTTAGTAACTTAAAGAATTAGTGATATTTTAGTTGATTATTTTTTATAAACTGGCTCCATCTATAGGTGTTTTGGCTTAAAGTAACTTTTTAAAATCTTAAATCAAAGCCAAAGAGTTGTTCTATAGTATGTTTTTTGATTCACCTAATTATCTTGTTTCTAACCTAGTCAAATCCATCCAAATTAAATCTTTAAATGCCCATATAACAAAAATTAATTAAATTTTCTTTATCAAGGTATTAAAATCGGAATTAGGTATGCAATTTAGCAATGAAGCTTTAATCTGGTTAGCAAGTCATCTCATAGCAATGTCTCATCCTTGCTACAACCCCGTAATCTATTGCTACATGAACAATCGCTTCCGACAAGGCTTCATCCAAATCTTCCGACTTGTACTGCCATGTTGCCGTCCGGTGTGCCCCAGCAGCACCATGATGAACAATGGCCGCTCAAGGATGAGCATTCCACTCACAAGTAAGTCAATGTAAGTGTAAATAAAAAATCTTCCTAATCCCTTCAACAAAAAACTAACAATTAAAAAAAATCAAAATAAAATCAACAAGTTAAAAATTTCTATGTTTCAATTGTAATTATTTGATTAGGCATAGGAGGGACGGACAGCACCATTCTTCATCGAAACAACACTTGTACAACCTACATAAGCACGAGGCGGAGGACTGGCAATAGCCTCGGAGGCGGTGGCAACGTCACGACCAGCTTTCGTCAGCCGCAGAGGTCATTGAAGATTCAGTTTAACAATATGGATTCGAGTACGATTCTACCAACCACAACTTGTGGCACAAACCCTCACAAACAATTTGCTCATGGCGGTATGCCACCGGTAAGGTCGCTTTCACTGATGAGTACTCAACAGGGGGGCAATTTACAAACGCAGATGAATAGCTCAAGTCTGCTTAGCAATGACGATAAAAGGGAATTAATGAGAAAATCTACGAAACAAAAGAAAGAAAACTGTAAAAAAGTAGTCAACTGCCAAACTATAGATGGCGTTACTAACAATGATGATGACTATTATAAAAAATATCACAATTGCCAAAAGTCTATTTTACAATATTAAATTTATTACTTTAACCTTAAAAATCTTAGTGTTTTGGGACTAAAACAAGGAAACCAATCAATAGCAACATGTGACACGTTCCTAAGCAAACAAACGTTAGTGGATCGTGTCGATAATAACCTTTATCATTCCCCCCTGTCTTCAAAGTGTTACCAATACAACTTCAATAACTATACCTAAGAAGTTCCATCATCTTTGATGTCGGAACTAATAACCTAAAAGGTTATAAAGGTTAATGTCTATATAGGTTTAGAATTAGGTTAGAGTATAGTTTAGGTATAGGCAACCAACATGGCATTGTTATTTCATTACAGTGTAAAAAATTTTAGAATGTTTTTGATCAAAAATAATAATGTGGTTGGATGAGGATAAGTGTGATATTGCGTGATACCAAAACAGAACCAACAAAAACTTAATTGAGGTTAGGATTTAGGATGGAGGTAGGAACATAACCAAACAAACACAAAATGAATGAATTGGATTTTGTGTTGGTACTTTGATCGACAAAAATTAGGATAACAATGATCAAACAAAACTAGATTAGATGGACGTTCAATATCAACACTATACGTAACAATATACAGTAATAGTATATTTAAGTCTTTGCACAACTATATATTTGGACATAACCTAACTTAACCTATCCTAACCTTACAAAAAATAATTTATTTGTTTGTGACGAAATATTTTTGTAAATTATTTATTTTTATTGAGATTTCTATTTAAATGTTAGTACAATTTGTATTTTTTTCATTTAAATATTATTATTGCAGTTAACTAAACATAGATGGCGTTACTTGCATCACAAATTTGAATTTTTTCAACTTTTTTGGAATTAGTTTTTAAATAAATATTTGGTTCATTAAAATATAACTATGAAAGTTTTGTGAATGTTTTTAACTAACTACAGGGTGTTAGAATGTATAAGAAATTGAAAATAATTGAATGCGATTGTAAAATATTGAATAATATGATCATATCATGACATAAATGTTTATGTACCGCATACAGTATTTGTTTGGCTTTAAATAATAATAGTTGTAATAGGAGATTCATATAAATATTTGTGTTTGGATATAATATGAACATTAAAGTCTCGGAATAAATATTTAGAGTTACACTGATGGAGTGATGAATTATTATATTGAACGAACGTTGTGTAAGTTTATGGATAATGTAAACTAGGATATATCAAATATTTAAATATATTTATGATTGGATTAAAATGTTTATATGATGTTATATGAAATGTTTAATAAATAAATAATAAAATACTATTTTTGTTTTCTTTATTTTCTTGTGTTTTTTTTTTGTTTTTCAGAGTATTTACTTTTTCAGATATTGGACCAAAGTTAGGCATTGAAAATAAAATACTAAGAAGATGATTTAAGATGTGACTTTAATTGGTATTAACAACATGCTTATGGACTTTAATTTAAAAATAAAAATACAACCCTAGCTTATTTGGGGAAGGAGTTATATCTATTTTACCGGGGCTATTTTGCGGCTCAATAATGATTTTTTAAAATTACGTTTTGGAAAAGTGCCTGTATCTCCTTACTATATTAACCAATTTTCACGTTCGAATTTTTTGATAATAGATAAAGAGTAGCTCTTTAACGTTCGACCACATTCAATGTGAAAAACATCCCCGAAGTATTTTATTTTAGCCCTCAAAGTTGGTCATTTTTTTGATTTTTTGGAATTTCGTTATGGAAAATTGCCCGTATCTCCGCTCCATATCATCCAATTTCCGCGTTCTAATTTTTTAATTATAGATAAAGAGTTGCTCTTTAA
>JARJDS010009364.1:0-10644 GCA_030264155.1 Atheta pasadenae | reverse complement strand
GTTTTGGTAAAACAACTCTCAATTATTTATGAGTAAGTTAAACTATTTGAAACTTACTGTATATAATTTTGATTAGTTACTTTACAAAATGGCGAAAGAATCAAAATAGTATCTTGTTTCGTTTTTAAGATACAGAGTGTTGAAATAGTAACAGTAAATTTTAGTTTTCAGGTTTACGTTTGAGTATCAAAAACATGTTTTAGTAAATCATCTCTCAATATTTATTAGTTCAGTCAAATTATCTGAAACTTACTATATATACTTCCAATTAGTTACATTTTAAAATGACTCAAGAACAAACTAGATACTCAACTTAGTTTTTGCGCTACAGAGTGTTTAACTTCAATAATATTAAACAGTAAAAATAATTCGTTATAAATCAAACTAATACGTAACACATTCTTTAGCGACACGACAAGACACTTCCACCAAATATATTAGTCACGTAGGTGGAGATAAGATAACCAAAATGTATTGCTTGAAATTATTCGTCATTTATTTCAATGCAAACAAGTAAACACCGGGTGCAGTAATAACACGAGCTAATCAGTGCAATGACAAATAATTGCATACGCAAATTATTACTAAAATACCAAGTTTTTCATTTTTTCTAAGTATAAAAACAAATAACAAGTTCAACACTCACCATCCTGATGCGTAATTGGTCGTTTATTCGTCGTTTATCCAATAAAACAATTGAATTGTACTAAACTGTACAATTAACTTTAAACAATACGAAATCGTTGTTTGGGTTGCATAGGTTAAAAAACCCTAGCTCCAAAAATGATTAAAACACTATTTTAATTTATTAATTCGTAATTTCCTCGTGTTCTTTTCTAATTTTCGTTGATATCTTCTAATTAATTCATTAATTAATCGTTGTATTATCTAATTCACAATCACAGCTGTTGGCATTTGACTTCCCCAATTTCTTTGTCTTCGTTTTCGTTGTTTTTTATTCTTCCAACAGTAAACTCATTCGTCATGTGATATATTGGGAAAACATTTTCTATTTTTCACTCACTGCACGCCATGCTGGCGCTATCAAAGCTCAACGACGACGACGTTGTGGAGCGACTCGCGATCGTGGCGAGACTAACGAGCCAGACGTACCAAACATTGCTATACGTCGTTATTGTGTAATTATCACGTTTGCCATGGCTTAACATTTACACTTGAATATAATCATGCCTTCCATGCCAACCAAGATGTCAGACAACGACAGCGATGTGTTGGTTTTGATGTGTTGGTTAGGTTTTAAGGGAGGGGGAAAATAGGGGGAAAAAATTTCAGTCAAAATCAGCTGTTCGATGGCTAGACATGTTACGACATGACATAACGTGTTAGACAGTGTTAGAACATGTTAAGACATAGACACTGTCGCGCCATCTATCGGTTAAAGTTTGGTATTTTGGCGGGAATATAGCAATCTTTAGTTTTTGTTTTGTTTTTTGGTATTATTTGACGTATTAATCATTAGTAATCAATGTAATCATTAAAGTAATTAATAACTCACTAATTGAGACGGTTTTTCGTTAAGTTTTGTTGAGTTTTGTGTAGTAATCACCATGAATCCGCAGTTGAAGGAATTATTTATTGGTTGTGTGGTTATTAGCTTTGTATTTTCGGTAATTAACTCAAATCATTAAATTTAGATAGTGATTTTAATAACTAATTGTCATTTATAGGTTTTAGGAAGTTTATGTCGTGGTAGACGTTGATTTTGTTGACGTTTTCGTAATAAAATTCAAATATTTTGACTTGGACAGTTTTAAATTGACATTTGTGATTTTGTACTTTCTAGAAATTAATTTTCTTTCATCAACAAATTCAACGTTGTTGTACATTTCTGGTTGAATTAATTAATTCCGGGGTTAAATTCTTGTGTTTTACTAATGTCTCACGCGGATATTGAACATTTTCACTACGTGACGACGAAAATTATCCGCAGACTGACGCGGAAATTGAAAAAGTTGGTGAAGATCGTCGAACAACTCGAACATTATGAGCATACGGGATGTTTGCATCACGGGCATAGTGATGCTCATAGTTTATAATGTAAGCAAGATTTATTGGGGTAGAAAAGAATAAAATGAATAAAGTTTACTGAAGTATAAAAGGTTATTACAGCACTACGAGGGCCAAAAACGCGGTAAAGATGATTAAGTTTGAAGAATCGATGTGGGAAGTTAAAGTTCTTTGGGCCGATGATTTGGTTTGTTGGTTTGAGAGTATGGTAAATTGATAGTGGACAAATTTGTAATTTAATAAAAAATTAAATTAAACTTTGGACAATATGTTTATTAAATTTAAATTATTGTTTATATAAAATCAGATCTTTTTTGTTTTTATTTTTGCATTACGAGTCATTAAGTAAAATTGATTGTTGTGGAGTTTAGTGGTTCGTTGGTTGATTTTGTTAATCATACTTGGTTGGGTCAATGTTTATGGTCCTTCGAATGGTGGGGGAACGTAATCGTCCTGGTCAGTTGCGCATTCTTCAACCCAGTTTTCTGGAATTACTGGTTTGGTCAATTGGATGAGTTTTTCCAGCGGACAGAACTTTTCGCAGTTTGGTATTTGATGTTGTTTGTAGGTTTTTGTTGAGTTTTTGGTGAAAACCTGAACATTTTTATAAATTATTAATTTTTTCAGCGCAAATATTAAGTTTTAGTAATTTACATGTTAATTGCTTGCAAGTTGAGATAATTTAATGAAACTTATAGTAAATATTCTTAAGAAGTTAATTTATAAAATGGCGAAAACTATATGTTTGTATCTCATTTAGTTTTTACGATATAAAGCGTCAAAGTTGGCACCAAATTCGAAACTTTTGATTTAATTGTTTAATGACATTTTTAGTTAAAACGTTTAGTTAAGTCTTTAATGTTTTACTTTAAATAAATTTTATTAATATTGTAGTAATTTTTAATTATTGTAATACATACGAAAATATTCTAAAACACGCGAAATTAATTAATTATTGAATAAATTTGTAGTTAAAAAAGTCAATAACAGATAGCGCCACCGTCTTCTCCAAAAAAGTTTAAAGGTTTTGCACACTGTTTTGAATCTACGTTAGTATGAGTGAGAATACTTCGCATGGTCAATAAAATGTGTCTTAGTGTTAGCGAATACTCTCGTCTGTGTAAACCGTTTGCATGCATCTTTCTTGCGCGAATTTAAATAATAAATTCGACAATAGATGTCGCGCCAATGCGCTTTTTAACGTAAATTCAAAATAAATTGTGCACAACATAAACATTACAAAAAAATAACAACAAATAATAAAAATTAGTTAATATTATTTGCAATTAAATTATTTTGTTGCTCATAAAATTAATTATTTAATATTGACATTAACGCTAAAATTTGTAACTTGTAAAATGTTATATGTCAACTTTCACTAATTGAGCTGTCAAATTATTATGAGCCATACGAATTTAATGAAATTCGCCACAAATATTCTCAAAAAGTCACTTTACAAAATGGCGGAAATCAAAATTTGATATCTTAATTACTTTATGAGATACAAGGTGTTAAAATACTGTCAAATTAAATTTAAATAAACTTACCTCAATTCCATATTGTTGCGTTGTTTTATCATAAGACAAATGCAAAGCAATGGACATCGCATAATTGGGTACTTGTGGTTCGAAAACTTTCAATGCACTAAGTAAATTAGCAATAGTCGAGTCGTGTCCGCCATACAAGAACATTTTCGGTGTTAATTTGCCTTGGACTTTAGCATTCCAATCTCCAATTATCTTTTTGAGGAACACACCCCCTTTGAGGCGTTGCATCTTGTCATTGTAGGCTTTAATCACAAAACTAAAAGCAGCTGCTTCTTCCATGCGATCAAAATGGGGTAAAACCCATTCGGGAAGTTCCAAACCATAAGATTTCTTGAAAAAAACACAAAAAATTAACAACAAAATAATTTTGGGGTTATAAATGGTAAATGTTAGGTTATGTTATGTTGTAAACCTAATACTTACTTCTGCCAACATGGTTGCATAGATATCACCAATGTCATCAAACGTTTTCATGGTTTGGCCAGAGTTTTCTTCGATGTAAGCCATCATGTCTTTGTATTTCGCTAATTCAGCTTGCACTTCATCGGATTCTTCGATGCGTTTACGTTCGAAATTATATTGCGGGCAATCTTTTGCGACTAGAAGTAACTGGAAGAATGTTGAGTAATTAGGAATTTAGTGGTTAATTAAATTTATGATAACAATTACCATATCGTCATCGAGGTTTGTCATGAATACTGGCACTGGCATCCATGGGAAATTATCACTGAATCGTTGTTCTTTTGCTGGCGGCCATAATCCAGCATTGACGGCCATTATGGTAGCTTGGGCGCGTTCCACTCCGGTGGATTCAGCCTTGAATTCGGAGATATTGAATCTTGGACCTAAGAATTGGTCGTATTTTTTCCTCAGGAGTTTACCCAAGTCATAGGCTCCTTTAACTCCGTTCTAGAGATTAATTTTTGAAAAATCAAGCAAATGAGGTTAGGTTGTACATTTGGAGGTTAAAAATCTAATTTGAGGTTTAAAATTTTGAGGTTATCTTTTGGTATTACTTACAATTGTAATCATTCCACGTCCATTTGGGGGGAATTCGTGATTAAAGTAAGGATCTTTTGGGTAAAGGGAAACTGGCGATCGAATGCCGTGACGCATTACGACGTGGACGAGTTTTAATTCGCGGTTTCCTTCCATTTCGACGGGTGCTTCGCGGCAATTACGGTTTGCGGCTTTGGTCATTGCACCCCCGAAGATGAGGAACACGGTGAGTAGACCAAATGATGCGTAGAAGAGATTCATGTTGGATATTGGACACGATGACTTTGTATTCTAAAATAAAAGTTTTACAATTTTGGAATTACGATAGACTATTATGAATAATTTTATTTTGAGTCGGTCAAAGTTTGTGAAACACTCAGTATATATTTTCAATTAGTTGTTTAATTAGACAGTGAAAAAATTAAGTTGATAGAGTTTGTAGTTTTTGAGATACAGAGAGTTAAAGTTGTGAAAATAATTTCAGTTTTTGTTTTTGGTTTTAGTGGCAAAAACATGTCTTGGAAAATTGCCTCTTAAATTTTTTTGGTTTGGTTAATATTTTTTAAACTTACGGTAAATACTCCTAATTAGTTTATTTACAAAATGGCGAAAGAATTTGGTTATTATCATGTATTGTTTTTTATATACAGAGCGTCAAAGTCTTAACTTCATTTTCGTTCGGAAATTTTAAGATAAAAAAACAACATTTTTAAAAACTTCTCTCAATTATTTTTGGTTAATTACAAAGGGTTGTTATTATGAAAATTCGTTATTAATTAGTTATACTTTTAGGTTGTAAAAGATTCAGGTTAATATCATGCGTAATTTTTGATATACAAGGCGTTAAAATAAAAACTTAGCTTTCATGCAAAAATATTAGTTTTAAAAAACAAAATTTACAAAATCGTTTCTCAATTATTTTTGATTAATTAGAATTTATTGCAATTATGAAAATATATTACTAATTAGTTATACTTTTAGGTAGTAAAAGATTCAGGCTAGTATCACGTGTAGTTTTTGATATACAAGGTGTTAAAGTAAAAACTTAGCTTTGAAACGAAAATTTTAGTTTTAAAAAACAAAATATACAAAATCGTCTCTCAATTGTTTTTGGTTAATTAGATTTTGTTGTGATTATTAAAATATCTTACTAAATAATCATACTTTCATGTAATGAAAAATTCATGTCAGTATCTTGTTTAGTTTTTGAGATACAGGGTGTTAAAGTTGACTTAAATAAACTTCAATTTTTTGTTCATTTTTTAAATTTATCGCTTCAAAAATAATTTAGTTATAATTTATAATAAATAAAAGAAAATTATTGCTTACTCAAGTTTCAACCTCGCACAATACACCAACTAAATTAAAAATGAAGGATGTGCTATTTATATGTGATTACCACTATCGAGATTGAATAATATAAATAATAATTAGAATAATCTGCACACAAAAAACGATATACGCTTCGTGAATTTCGTTAGGATTATTTTTATACAATTTTGTACAACGTGTAAACAAATTACTGATTAGTAATGCACGATTAGACCAATCTACTCGTATGATAGGACAGTAAACATGATTTTATTTAAATTCGTTTATATTTTTAAAATTCCGGGAATTTTTTTGGTTCACATAGATTAAAATAATTATGTTCGATGATAATTATTTTAAGTTATTGTCATTGGCTATTATCAATTGTTAGTTTATAAAATATTAATTTGAAATATTTATTTTTAAACTTACATGTAAATTGTTTGTCAAACAAAGTCAACTTGTTGGCGGTCGTTTCAGATCAAAACGTGGCGATAATCTGACTTAAACTGACTTAAAATATTACTTAACTAAAAGTTAATACTTAAATAATTGGGGGCCACGATATATTTTGTGTATGTATTGAGTAAATTATTGTTATTAACGATGTGTAGCGTGGTTTTGACGCGATATACGACGCGTGCGCGAATGTGACATATATTAATTATTTACTTATCATTCGCCGGAAACAATGTATTAAAAACTAATCAGCTTACTTTTTGTTACTTTGTATTTCAGCTTTTTGCTAGTGAGAGTATTATTTATTGCAATACAAGGTGTTGGAAATGTTTTAAAGCAGAAATATTTTTGATCAAAAACACGAGTTGGGGAAATGTTTATAACTTTTTTTATGGTTTTATAGAAATGTTTGTAACTTACTGTAGGAAATTTCGATTAGTGAGAGTATAAAATGATGAAAGAATCAAGTTTGTATTTTGGTTCATTTTTATGATACAGAGTGTTGAAATAGTGACTGTAATAAACTTTAGATTTTTGGGTAGACGTTTGAATAGTGAAAACACGTTTCGGTAAAATGGCTCTAATTATTTTTTGGTTATGCCAAACTTTTTTAAACTCTCAGTATATATTTTTAATTAGATGCTTTATTATATGGTGAAAGAATGAATTTGGTATCTTGTTTAGTTTTTATGATACAGAGTGTTGAAGTAGTAACTATAAATTTTATTTTTTATTTTTCTTAAGAGTAGTGAAAACACTTTTTGATAAAATGTCTCTAATTATTTTTTGGTTACTTCAAACTGTTTGAAACTCTCTGTATATATTTTTGATTAGTTTTTTTATTATATGGTGAAAGAATGAATTTGGTATTTTGTTTAGTTTTTATGATACAGAGTGTTGAAGTAGTAACAATAAATTTTTGTTTTTTGTTTGCGTATCTCAAACAAGTTTCGGTAAAATGCCTCTAATTATTTTTTGGTTATGTCAAACTATTTGAAACTCCCTGTATATATTTTTGATTAGTTATTTTATTATATGGTGAAACAATGAATTTGGTATCTTGTTTAGTTTTTAAGATACAGAGTGTTTAAATTGCAACAAAAAAATGTAATTTCAAGTTTTATATTTGCATATCATATCACAAACACGTTTGGGTAAAATGCCACTAATTATTTTTTGGTTACGTCAAACTTTTTAAAACTCTCAGTATATATTAACGATTAGTTACTTTATTATATGGTGAAAGAATTAATTTAGTTTCTTATTTAGTTTTTAAGATACAGAGTGTTGAAGTAGTAACAAATTTTACTTTTTAGTTTTAGTTTGCGTATTACAAACATGTTACGGCAAAATGCCTCTTATTATTTTTTGGTTATGCCAAACTGTTTGAAACTCTCTGTATATATTTTTGATTAGTCACTATATTATATGGTGAAAGAATGAATTTGGTATCTTTTTTAGTTTTTATGATACAGAGGGTTGAACTAGTAACAAATTTTACTTTTTAGTTTAACGTTTGCGTATTACAAACATATTTTGGTAAAATGCCTGTAATTATATTTTGGTCATATCAAACTGTTTGAAACTTCCTGTATACATTTTTGATTATTTACTTTATTAGATGGTGAAAGAATGAATTTGCTTTGTTATTTAGTTTTTAAGATACAAAGTGTTTAAATTGCAACAAAAAAATGTAATTTCCAGTTTTACCTTTGCATATCATATCACAAACATGTTTTGGTAAAATGGTTCTAATTATTTTTTGGTTCCGTCAAACTTTTTGAAACTCTCAGTATATATTTATGATTAGTTACTTTATTATATGGTGAAAGAATTAATGTAGTATCTTCTTTAGTTTTTATGATACAGAGTGTTGAACTAGTAACAAATTTTACTTTTTAGTTTAATGTTTGCGTATTACAAACATATTTTGGTAAAATGCCTCTAATTATTTTTTGGTTATGTCAAACTGTTTGAAACACCCTGTATATATTTTTGATTAGTCACTTTATTAGATGGTGAAAGAATGAATTTGCTTTCTTATTTAGTTTTTAAGATACTGAGTGTTTAAATTGCAACAAAAAAATGTAATTTCCAGTTTTACCTTTGCATATCATATCACAAACATGTTTGGGTAAAATGGCTCTAATTATTTTTTGGTTACGTCAAACTTTCTGAAATTCTCAGTATATATTTATGATTAGTTACTTTATTATATGGTGAAAGAATTAATTTAGTATCTTCTTTAGTTTTTATGATACAAAGTCTTGAAGTAGTAACAAATTTTACTTTTTAGTTTTAGTTTGCGTATTACAAACATGTTACGGCAAAATGCCTCTTATTATTTTTTGGTTATGCCAAACTGTTTGAAACTCCCTGTATACATTTTTGATTAGTCACTTTATTAGATGGTGAAAGAATGAATTTGTTTTCTTATTTAGTTTTTAAGATACTGAGTGTTTAAATTGCAACAAAAAAATGTAATTTCCAGTTTTACATTTGCATGTCATATCACAAACATGTTTTGGTAAAATGGCTCTAATTATTTTTTGGTTCCGTCAAACTTTTTGAAACTCTCAGTATATATTTATGATTAGTTACTTTATTATATGGTGAAAGAATTAATTTAGTATCTTCTTTAGTTTTTATGATACAGAGGGTTGAACTAGTAACAAATTTTACTTTGCGTATTACAAACATATTTTGGTAAAATGTCTCTAATTATTTTTTGGTTACGTCAAAATTTTTGAAACTCTCAGTATATATTTTTGATTAACTACTCTAAACCATAGCAAAAAATCAAGTTAGTATCTTTTACAATTTTTAAGATACAGAGGGTTGAAATTGTAACAATGAATTTTAGTTTTTAAATTTACGTTTAAGTATCATAAACATGTTTTGCTAAAACCTCTCCCAATTTTTTTTGGTTTTGTCAAATTATCTAAAACTTACTGTATATACTTTTAATTAGTTACATTACAAAATGGCGCAAGAATCAAACTGATATCCTATTTAGTTTTTGCGCTACAGGGTGTTAAAGTAACAACTCACCTTAAGTATATTCACTATTTCCATAATTTATCACACAAAAACACAAACAAATAACAACAAAAACACCTAAAATCTACAAATCACCACAAATTAACATTATATCCACCACTTTAACCTTTGTGTTATTAAAATATGTAAGTAATTACTTACATAATCAATTAATTAGTCATAAAATCTTCAATTAATCATCCATTTTGGCACTTTTTTTTACTTTATTTGTTAATTTAACTCAAGCTTCACTATCCACGTTTAGTTTTTATTTAATCCTCACTCTTGTTATTATTCCTTACGTATTGTTGTTGTTGTTGTCCGTTTCTCAAAAGCCGATGAAACGAAACGAAAAACGAGTTCGAATGTTGGCCGTTGTTCATTCAGATTGTTTGGAATGCAGTCAACATTGAGATTTAAGTCGTTAAGTCCTTAACTCTTTCTGTCTTAAGACTTGTTTGTGCGCAGTACGAAATTCCATCGACTTTGGGTATTACCTGAGTAATCAACTCAAAAAGCATAACATTATTTACGTGTTTTCGGAATTAAGAATTAAATTACACATTAGTAGGGATTAGACTCGATTATATCATCCAAACAACTCGCTAACTTGTTTGGTTGTTTTGTTACAAAGTTATTAACGTTAAGTCCAAACGTTAAGCTAGACGCGACCTAGGTTTGTTTTTATTTCTTTACATTCTACGCTGTTTTTATGAGTTTATGATGTTATTACTCATTTCATTACATACATTACAATTCGCATGCGGAACATAAATAATTACGATAATATTATTTATTTATCTCCTATTTTGTCTCTTCATTTTTAAAGGTCATTATTAGTTTGTTCAAAGTTGTAACTTAATTGGTTTACGAAAATTTTGAGTTCAAAAAACAAAATTTACATAAATCTCTCTCAATTGTTTTTGGGTAATTAGAATTAATTGTGATTATTAGAATAACTTTTTGATTAACCAAGCTTTTAATTAGTGAAAAATTCATGTTGATATCTTTTTTAGTTTATGATATACAAGGCGTTAAAGTTATAACTTGATTTGTCCACGACAACTTTATGTTCAAAAAACAAAATTTACAATAACGTCTCTCAATTGTTTTGGGGTAATTAGAATTAATTGTGATTATTAGAATAACTTTTTGATTAACCAAACTTTTAATTAGTGAAAAATTCATGTTGATATCTTTTTTAGTTTATGATATACAAGGCGTTAAAATTATAACTTGATTTGTCTACGAACATTTTAAG
>JARJDS010009363.1:0-14416 GCA_030264155.1 Atheta pasadenae | reverse complement strand
CTCTAGAGCCAAGTCGCACGGGGCGAATAAAAATCTCACGAGGCGAGCCGAAGTTCGCCTCCTCACTCTCGTTACTCGGCCAACTTGGTGCTACTTCGCGAGAGTGTGGAGCAGGCATATGAGTTGAATATTGTAGTGTTTAGTTCGTAAGTAATATAATAATGTAATAAATAATCCACCGGAATTTGTTTAATATTCCATTAAGTTTAGGTTGTGCCTACCGGATATGAAAGAAATCCTCATAACTAATGCCGTACCAAGCTGCCAACCGAACTGAACTAACCAACCAATGTTCAGAACAGGACGTATAGGTGAAGATTTGATCGCTACGCATTATATATTGATACATTTGCGACAGGGTCGCCATCACCATCAGGCCCTCGAGCAAACCCAGCAGCCCGCAAAAGGTAAGCCGTTAGGCATTGCGCCCATTGAATACGTAAACTAAATTTAGTCCCCGGTTAATTCTATTATTGTATATGAGCGACATAAGTAAATGATAAATTGTCTTATTTCCGTTGGTGAACATTTTGAACGGTCCGTTCGTTGTTTGTGTTTAGTTCATAGTTTCAGCCCGTAAACCTGTAATCTAGTTTTAGATTCCGATTCGCGGTGGATTGCCCAAAAGACACCAGAATTCACAGTAACCAGGGCGAACAACGAAACACATCTGGTTGTTAGAAATTCGTAATTCTGGGGTTGGATTCGCAAGGACGGCGGGAATCGTTATTAAGGTTGGAGACACCATGTGGAGAATTAAAGTCGTTAAACATTTACAACCATGGCTGTTAATGCCATCGTCAGTTTGGTCTAGCTCTTCCCTGGGAATGAGGGGTGGCGCCTAACCGCCTTCGCATTCAAACAAAGTTATTATGTATATGTATGCAGGTCCGGCTTTTAGGTACGTACGAAAGGAAACTGAGTTAATAACCTGCTGCTCCAACTCTCAACTCTTAACGGCAAACTCCTAGCAGTGGTAAGCGTCGATTGCTTACCCCAGCTGAAACCATAAATTTCACGCCGATGTGTTTGGCCGGATTTCCATCGGGCATATTTCACACTTGCACACTTGACCTTATCCTTCGGACATTGTGAAATTATTATACCAAAAATGGTAGTAATGGTAAGAAGTTTATATTTAGGCCATTCCAACTTCATACCTAATATTGTCCTCGAAATTTTCCCGGTGTATAATTAGTAATTTTTGTTTAGGTTTAGAACAAAAACATCAAAGAATTTGTGTTCACAATCGCATTATTCGTTTTGTAATTCATTCTCATTCATGGTATGCGATTATTTCATCTCGACATTTCAATTGTTTGCCCGTTAATAAATTGTCATCACACGTCGGGTGCATTTCCCTCAAACGGAATGTGCGCCACATCATATCCGAAGCAGATGGAAAAATTACTCGTCGCCTTCAGGCAGTCGCAGTTTTGTACGCGTACAAACCTAAATGAACTCGATGAAAATAAAACGCACAGCTCGAAATCGAAGCAATTTATTACATGCGCGAGGATAGCTAATGCAGACATGTTGACGCAAAGCAAAGGTAAAAAAGAGGGCCACCCCGCCTAACGAAAATCGAAAACATAAAACGTTGAAAGCAAAAGAGAAAATAACGATTGGTAAATTTTGAACCCGGTGCTTAGGGAGCGACATCGCTTTTGATGGATGTTTTTATTACCTGCGAGGCAGAGAGTCAAATTACGGCTGCGATAACGAAGCGTTGAAACATTTTTCGTTACTACTGTCAATATATTAAGTAAGTAACGCCATCTACATCTTATATATTGCATTTGCATAAAAAAAACACAAATTTACACTATAATTTGCACATCATTAATATAATTCCACACAAAAAAATTATTATGATCAATTGTCGCCAAATGATCAGAAGCATAGATTAGACCCAAAAAAATTGTGCAACAATCAACACTCAACTAATTTTCTGATTTCCTGCGCGCTTTATATTCCCACCAAAACATTTTTTGATTACTCCCAACTTCAATCAGAAGCCATTCGTACAGAGTAGAAATTAGGAAGCGAAGAAAGCAAAAAATAATGCATTGCCATTGTTAAATTCTTTTCAATTTCCTTGGACACAATGGCGCACGCAATTAATATTATATTCTATTTCGTTACGGCTAGGTTTGTACTGCGCTGCCCTTTGCGGCGCTCCGGAACAGAAGTGAGCACACACATTCGACAACGGGTCATGCAAATATCACATTAGTCAGACTATTGGTTCTTAGGCGCGCGCATTTATTACCTTGGGGCGTTGAGGGTGGTAATAATAATGCTCCATTCTCTGGCGCACTCGATCATACGCGTCGCGCTCGCGGCACCCCGTTAAGGTCACAGTGAAATTGAAGACAAGCACGAGTTTCAAGAAAATGTCATATGGAATCGTGGCGAAGGCGATGGAATAAAATGCAAAATAAAGAAAGCGCTCCTCGACATAAAGCGCTAATAAAAATAAACATAAGCGAACATTGGGGATGAAAACCAGACCAGGTTAAGCAACCAAAGCAAAAGGTTCGGATGAAATATAATAAAATAAAATACAAAGTAATGTAACTGGAAGGTGAAAACAAGGATCACTTTTTACATTTTTAGGTTAGTTACTGATTTTTTTTTTAGTAATTGGTTACCAAACATTAATATGATATGAGGGGCGTACATACCACACCAATTATAATGAAATTTAATCTCTACCACTAAAGATAAAAACGGAAAACAGTCAAAAACCGTATCTAACATATGCAAACATATCTAACAAAAATTTGATACGAAAAGAACCAACTATGGTTGTTGAAGTTCGAAACTTTAAACACTAAAAACAAACAAAATGTCTGTGATTAATACTCATGTAAATTATAAGACTTTCTAGTTGTGTTATCGTTGAAAACCTCAAGTCGCTCTTCAAATTCCAAAAGTACTTAACACTCTCGCCATCTCGTTAGACGGCCACACTTGGATGTTTGTGTTGGTGTTGGTTTAAGCAAAATCAGAGCGGTTGTATTCGCGCCCGAAACTACAACCTATTTGCCTGCCTGCCGCCGTCGTCTTCGTCGACATTCACCGCCTTCTTTCTCGATCTTGCAGCGTGCGCTAAATATGTGTGCACAGCGGCATGTAAAAGCCTTGTTGTGTGTAAGGCGGTGTTCGGCCCTTTACACCTTCAGGCCATAACTAATCGAATGTACACCTCACCGCGTGTACACGTATGCAAGCAACAAACGCAAATAGGCTAAATGTGTTTATCGAGCTGGGGCGCAAAGCAAAACGTAGTGACTCTGCCTTGCGTCTTCGTCGCCGGGTTAAATTCCAGATAATACCACCCAGACTCTTAGGATTTCAATTTAGCACCAAAGCGCCCTGGAGTGTTTGAAGAACTATTAATTATGTTTTAATTCTAAAGGTTTTAATTAAACGGCAAATTACAAGTGTCGTAAGATTGATGAAACGCTTAAGATTTATCATGAACGCGTTTACAAAAAGAAAAAACTCCTCGTGAGCGAAATCAGTCATGAACTTATACAAATTATGATTTCGCCCTGTAGGCGCAGTAAACGTAGCAAATGTAGTAATTGAGAACTTTGCAGACTTATAGTAATTTGATGTAGACTATGCGCAATTATTATTCGCCTTTGGCTTTTCTTTCAAGTAAGCAGATGATTCAACCAACTACATTCAACCGGAGCGATGAAAACTCATATAGATTGAATTATAACAACAAATAGTCAAGACAAGTATACGTCTGCTCATTACATACGTGGCAAAAAATTAACATTAAAGTGTAATTTGACTTTAAAATTACAAAATTATTATGTAGATGCGAACGCGTAAACTAAATAGGCATTAATATATACAAGTTGGTTCTTTGTGAAAGTTTCGGTCCATGTTGAGGCGCCGCCATTAACCGATAATTAATGCCGTTTCGTAAACTTCAAGTCCCATTATTGTTTGCGCATACGCGGGGATAAATTTGCGCGTAGGACGATGTTGTGTCTGTTGTTATCTTGTATTAGCGATATCGACGCGAGTCGCTTAGCCAATAGTCGACATGCATAAATGATGTGAAAACATATTCGAAATGGGTACGACTTCGGCGCCGTACAGAAATATTTGATTTACATTTCGTACGTGGGCCGAAAAACCAATAATAATATTACCAGCCGTTTGGGTTGAGCGCGGACGCGCAGCACGAGCCGTACGGAGATATAAATGTTGAGCAAAAAGTGAAAACGCCAGAATTTCCTTATTCGGACGCAAAAAATTAGAAAGCCACCGAGAAGTACCAATTATAAGATATGGCACAAGATATTTTAATTTGAACTTTGTTTTGGACAATATACAAACATTATTTACAAAAAATAAAAAATGTTTGTATCTACTAAAAATACAAGCCAATTTATATTTTGTTTTAGAGCTACACTTTGTTTTTTATTATCAAAGTTTGTTTGAAAAGAAGAAGGCTTTGACGATGAAAAAAAATTGAAACAAAAGCATATAATTCCACTAACAAGTAAAAACTTCAAAATATTTTGTTTTAGAAGGAAATTTTGTTTTCGTTTCATGCAATAACAGTTGTCAATGTCAATGTTGAAAACAATTGAAACAAAAGAAAACAATTCCACTAAACATTGAAAATACATTAGTTTGTTCAAACTTTTCAATCTAGTACCTACATCGAATTTTATATATTCAATTTTTAATTGAAAAGAAAATGTTAGAAATGTTGTGGTAATAAAAAATGTTTGATTTAAAATGGTTTTTGTTCTAAAACATAAATCAAAGTGTTATAAAAAAATTATTATCACAATAACAACGACAGTAAAGTAAATATTTCCGCCTTCAAAGCGTCGTTCAGTACGTTTTAAGTCATTTTAAGATCAAATCATCAAGTAAAACGAAGTAAGTCCGTTGTTAAGTTTTATTTCCAACTTTAATATTCGAACAGAGTTTGAAATTTCATATCAATCTTTTTCACTCGTGCATTTATTGCATTTCCTTTAAGCGACAACACTCGCGTTCCTTCATTCCTTCACGAAATCTTTAATCAAAATGGTTATTTTTATCGTTTTAATTTTTTATTGCCCGCGCACGAAACTAGAACAAACTTCGATGCAACCGAAGATAGCAAAAATATTTCAATAAAAATCAATTTTCTCAAGATGCGATGATTGATTGCATCAAACTTTCTTCAATACATCAAAATTAATTTTACCCAACCAAACTTTGTAAGTATGAAAACCAACAATATTTTTGTAACGTTAAAAACTAATAATTTTTTTTAGCAATCAAGATAAATTCCAACGAAAAAAAAAACGTAAGTGGGCGTATTTAAAGTATTAAAAAACATACAACACACAAGAGTATCGCGTTGCTGTATTGTGTTTTACGATCTGGTTGAATTAAGTGCGTCGCAAACACATTTTTCTTTAACATTGTATTAGTATGAATTAACCCACCACACGCCGCTTTGCTATTTTCCGGCAGGTATGCACGCATGGCTTTATATTTTTTGATTCTGCATTTTATCACAACGGTGATAAGTTTAATTTTATTCGTCCTCAGCGTTATTATAATAACGGCCGGCGAGCACGAGATTTAATGGGCCGAAACTGATTTTATCGGCGACTCATATACCTAATGCGCGGCAAGTGTGCCTGGTACATAACGCAAAGCGTTGTTGAGCGAAAAATAAAGGACGAAACACGGGGTAGCTACTATAGTAGCGCGGTGGCGGCGTGCGATACAGCAAAACGGAGTTTTGCTCAAACCTTTGGGCACTTTTCAATAGAAAAACGTGTAGAGGTTCGGGTAAATATTTTCCTTATTTCCCTATCACTGCAAACTCGGCGTTCTGAACAGATCGAAGGACCAACTAACCCGGAAAAAGGACCGACTCGACACAAAACACACATTCGGAATAAGCAGGCTATTAATGCAAGAAAAAATGAAAACACAATAAAACGTAAATGACTCCTTTTTATTGTTTTTCTTGAAATACGACGAAAAGTTTTGAAGAAAACTCGTTTTAATTGTGCCTTGCGTTCCTGGCTTTCCGGAAAAATGGAAATATTAAATATTTGTTTCTAAATTGCTTGTTTTATATTTTTATTTTATTATAATTTTAGTTTTACTTTATTATCCTTAATTTTCTTAAACATTTTTTTTGTTTAGAATTTTAGGGGTTGATGGTGTTTTTGTTTGTAATAAATAATACAAAACACTTACGTTTGATCAAAAAATAATCCACAAAATATTAAAAGTTTGTTGCACTGTGTCTGTCTGTCATTTAAGTCCCAAAAGTACTGAGAGATTTATGTGCAACTCATGCACCGAACTTATTATCCTTGGAACATTTGTTCGAGCATGCGAGGCACGACAGTCACAAACGTAAGTTTTAAGTTAAAACAGCACACTGATTTAATTTTGTTCAGTAAGTTAATCAGGCGAAAATTGAACGCCAACTCGTTGCTTATTATGATTTTGTTTTATGTCAAAATCGATGAAATAATCCTTGAACTTTTCTTTCGCGCGTTTTCACGAGGGTTGTAACAAAACGGCACACAACGTTTAATGTTTCCAAACACTTAATACGTAATATTTATGTTGCACATAAAGTTATAACTAATCATAAATCCAAGCGTTGTTGTGCACTTGTGTTTAAACCAAATTTTATAATTCGTATAATCCTTGGTACATGTTTTAATCCAAACAGTGCGTGAGTGTCACTCGATGTACAATTCGAAATTTGCATTTGTTGACATTTATAGGCCGTGATATGCGTGTTTTCAGCTTTTTCAGGTGCACAAATGTACAAAAACACAGGGTGAAATCATAAAAAAATGTTTATCTTTGTCGTGAAGCATTGTTTCACAAAAGTCACTCGCGACGATTAGCAAATTTTTGGTGCGAAATGCAAAACGTGCGTTTTCAAGTGCGCATGGTAGCAGGCGGCAGCACACACGGTGGCGCTCGAAAGCTCTGGCACACGAACGGCACGCGAAACGCGCTCCCACGACGCAGGACTACTACTGACGGCAGGTCGGGCGGCGCGACGCTGCGAGCCTATGCGGACGGAGCGCGGCGAAGAGACAAGCAATAGCACCGCGCGGCACCACAGCCGAGAACGCACTGAAGACTGGTTCTCTTGCCGACGTCCTCACCGACAGAGACGGACGGGCCTGCGATCAATCACGCGGAACAGAGAGAGCGACGCCCGGCGTCCGCGGGCCGACGTCGCGCGCCCGGTAATTATACAGAATCAGTCGGGCCAGCGCGCGCACCGAACGCACCGAACAATGCGATACAACGCCGCCGCCGCCGTCGTCGTCGTGCGCGTTCATTTAGAAGCGGGCCTCTTGCGTGCACCTCGCGCGGCGGCTTAGCTGCTTAGCGGCAAGAGATGAAGATGAGAATCAGATGAGATGACGAAGGCAAGGAGGAAGCAGCAACCTAGCGCGCTTCTTATGCTGCCGGAGCAATCTCTTACGTATGGCTTAAGTTCGATTGCACGCTGCTGGATCAAGTAGCTGTCGCGGCTGAAGAAGTTAATGCTTGACTCCGACTCGTGCTGCCGCGCACGTTTCTCGAACTATCGACTAACATTTATCAAAAAATTTGTTCAAATATTAAAATTTAAAAAAAATTTAAACCGTTGGCTTTGTCGGGCAAAGCCGTTGGCTTAAAATCGGCAAAACATGCAGCGTTCAATTCTAGTTGATTTCAATTGAAAAAATAAACATGCGCTTGCTTTTACTATTACCGTTCGCAATTAATTATTTATACAACAAGTCTGGACTAAATTAACCCTTCGATTTAGCTGGGGCAAATTATGACAAAGCTGGCGGAAAAATCAATATATCCTATATCATTATCCCCAACCCAACCCAGCAATAACTTGTGTTCATTGCTGCGGTGTAAAAATCTCCAAACGAGCATAATTACATTATTAATTATTTCACCTCCACTTTACTCATCCCAAGCCTGAAAGCCTTTGCGATAGTTTCACGAGTTAGAAAAGAAACCCAGAACTTGCGCGAACACCGCCGCTCGCATTAATTAGCCTCATTATTCAGATCATTAATTTGGATAAAAGATAACGTAAAATTTACTCACAATGTTTGGTACGTGCTTTCAAAGAAAACATCTGAAAATCGTCGAATTGGGGTTGTTAAAAATAAAATGTGCAATTAATTCTTTTACGTAACGAAAAAAAGTATTAAGTATTACACGTTTTGTAGTGTAATGAAGCCATAAGTAGTAATAAGAGGTAATTATAAAAGTACACCCTATAAGTACATTATTTTAAATAGACGACGGACAACTTGTCTTGGTAACGAGATTAATTTGAAGATTAAGAAGTTCGATACCGAATTATAATTAAAATTGAAATCGAAGTGCTAATTACGAATTGGGAGGAAGATCCTACCAGCGTAAAAGTAATAAATTCCATTCTGGTGTGATGAGCCCATGATTGAACAACAAGCTGTGCGGTTCAGCATCACCGTGAGATGTAAAAATGCATTAATGTACTCAGCTGGGGCATGAACGTGTAAATGTGAAACAATTAATTTCGTCTAATATCTCATTATACACCTGTCAGCAGAAATAAATAGAACGAGTCGAACGTCCTGCAACAACCTGCAGAAGCAAACCATTCGATAACTATTTGTTGTTGGGTGCCACACAACGCTAACAG
Source organism: Atheta pasadenae (assembly GCA_030264155.1). Classification (NCBI taxonomy): domain Eukaryota; kingdom Metazoa; phylum Arthropoda; class Insecta; order Coleoptera; family Staphylinidae; genus Atheta; species Atheta pasadenae. The sequence goes on along the minus strand of JARJDS010009363.1, from coordinate 5,700 downwards.
CTCCGAGAGCAAAAACAATCTAGTAATTAAATATCACGGTATGTATAATATATAATAATAATAGAAAATAAGGTGAGGCGCAAAACGACATTGCGTGGCTTAGTTTTTGATTCGTCAATTAGCTTACAAACGGCAAGACACTTAGAAACTTTGTTAAGGCAAAAACTCATAAAGCAATCTGCCATATTTGGTGACGTTTACACAACACGTTTGACGATTAAGTAACTGTTTGTTATATTTGCTATTTTTTTTCTAACTAAGGAAAAAAACCTGTTAGTTCGAAGAAATTGTTGACAAAAAATCTATGCAATTTAGTTTGTTTTTTGCATTAGCAAAAAATTAAATCTTTTGAACTTAATTTGACTTAAACCGTTGTTTACTTTTGGAGTTTTTTTTTATTATATAAGTTTATAATCATTTTTGTTGGTTTTACTCCACCTTGTATAAAAACTTTATTAGGCTTATTAGCATCGCGTCTTTAATCTTTTGCCTTTGCGCTTTAGTACGATTAGTCTTTGGTATTAATTTAGTCTCGAGCATTCTCGTTCTCATTATTCTTGTGCAAGACTCAAGAGACGAGGACGGGCCTGGACTTGAGTAGGCGCCAGTGTAAAGTGCATAAAATAAATCTGTGTGGTAAACGGTTTGAATTTAATGTGGTTATATAAACAAATATTGAATATAACTGCGTCTTACTTTTTCAACATACCTTCAAAAATAAATTAACTTAAACAGATCAAAGTATTAAAATAACTTTTGAAACAAAAACAAAACAAAGCTTACTATGATAAACAACTTTGCATGGCATGCTTGATCAATAAACAACATATACCTACAAAACAAATGTGGATTTTGTTCAGTAGAGTTGACAACAAGTAAACTAAAAAATAATTTTAGTTTTCTAAACTATTTCTATGCCGGATCATCTTTTTAGAAGAAACAAAGTCACTAAAATTAATATAGAAAGATTATTTGACCTATAAAGATCATTATCAATTTTTTGTTAGTTTGTTTGAACTAAACTTTAGAAAATTGATGAAATTTGTACACAAGTTGTTTATAAATTTGTATCAATGTATCATTATACCATGTGCTGGTATTGGAAAATTGAAAGGGTTATTACCATAATGCAGGCCATAATAACATGAACTTTCTACAAACTAGTCCAGCCATGACCATCACCAACAACAAACAGGGATGTTATTCGCTAACCTGGAATAGTAAAACCATGCAACGTATGCGTCCGAAACACACACGGCTTTAATACGCATGTAACTCCCAAAGCAAGGCTATTAAGTATGTAAGTACATAGAGGCAAAGTTATACATGCTTTTATAGACCCAAACATATACGCCGTATTACAACAACATTGTCGATACATGCCGATATTAGTTTTCATATATGAGCATACAGTTGACAACTTTAATCTCTTTTAATATATTTCTATATAAAAGGTACTTAACTACATAATAATATACCTACTTATATATATATACCTAATTTGTCTATTTTAACCAAAGTTCAGTTTACGATTAAAATATAGCAATAAACTATATTAATTTATAACAATGTGATTGTTTGATAAAAAAAATAATTGTTGTTAAATGATTATAACCTTCTGTTGGCTTGTAAAATATGATAGTGTGATTAATATTACTTGGTGTGGGTATAATGCGTATCTATTTTATAGAGGAGTTATATAGAGTACGAGAGAGATTAAATGAAAGCCAAACGCTGCAAACACCAAGTGATGTAAGTGCAGGTAGACTACTTAATCTAGCATGTTTTAATTAGTCCACACAAGACGTCTAGAAGTCACGCTGATGAAGCCGCACAATACGAGAGGCTCTTGCGGGAAAACTAGAATTATAAATAACGTGTAATTTATTATCGTTTATTGATTGGTTCGTTATTCATTCGATCTATACGCGCACATTACACCATGAGATAATATGGAAATTTCATGTTCGACCCATGCCGTTGAGATTAATCAAAGTGCAAATTTTAAGTTTCCGCTAGAGAGTCATATCATTCATAAATTGATATTTTAATTCTTAGAATAGATTTATAGGTTAAATATTTAAAATTGGTCATAACTTTTGTTTTACATCAAGCTACACAGTGTTTTGTTATTGTTACGTTGTGTTTTGTTTTGTTAATATAACAAATCAAGCATGCCATGTAGCAGCATTATATTCGAGTAAGCTGTTATCATTCAATTGTTTTTGTTAAAGATCGACAACTAAATAAAGTTTAGTTACAACCGAGAATCTTGGGAAGTAAAGTGTAATTGTGAAGAGTCTTAAGGACCTATGTACATGTTTGGATAAGTTCAATTGGATTGGTTCAAAATAAAACAGCGTCTACAATGATAAGTTCTGTTGTTAAAGGTTTGTAGAATTTTTACTTTCAAAATTTCTAATTTTGAGTTGTTTATCTCATTTGCTGAACCATCCCATTTGAAGATTGGTCAATATAATCCTATTGGACTGTGTCAGTAACAAATATTATCAATAAAAATACTTCTACGTAATCCATTAAAGCATTAACCATGTTGCAATTGCATTTCAAAACATACTTATTGTGCTATGAACCACATACTAAATGTATTGTTTACAAATGTATAAGCTTTTAATGCAACCAATTGATCAGCAGATTGAAATGTGGCCTGGAGTCCTAGGCCCATCTACATTTCAATTATCCCAATACCACGAATTTCTATCAAACAAACATAAATGGGGTTACAGGCCAATTGTTTTCCAACAAAGCACACATGTCTTTGAGTTCATAACACTACTGAACACTATACCAACATTCAGAATATTCTCTATGTATTAATCTCACACATATAGAACAAAGTAATCTAACAAACCTTTTTATGTTTTCATCACTAAATCAACCCACACCACATCCCTTTATAGAAAAGGGAACTGAAACTGGAAGCAGAACTAGAACTGGAACTAACAATTGTTAGTAATGTGCAAAACCACCGCAAGCAAATTTTTACACTTTTTGACGCTACCGATAAGTGGATAAATTGGATAATAATAGCGACTAACTATTATAATCCGATCATTCATCATCCCGGGTGCGTGCTGCCGCAAACCGTGGATGCTGTGCACCCAACGTCCGAATCGTAATCACTCATATGTATGCAGTAATATTCGTCCATTATGTAGAAGAGCGCAGAGCACCAAGCGCATTATGAGCATGATTCATTTTACTTTTCCCTAGCCGATTTGGAACCATTCAACACTAGGTTTTTTGATCGCACAGTTTAAAGTGTAAGTTTAGCAGAAACAGTAATATATCATGTCGAGTGGATAGAAAAATCAAGAGATAATCAAATGTGTTGGGAACTTGGGATTAGTTATGATATGAAGTGTTAGAGGCAAGATAATGTTGGATACATCAATAAGAAAAAACACGTTATCTACAGACTATTTTGACAACACAACAAGCTCACAATTCATATTCAGAAGAATCACAAGATATTCTCGACTCTCGATATGAATTTTTCATAAACAGTGGCCGATAGCTCTTATGGTTAATGGTAATAGTTCTTGAAGATTTTAACCTTAAAAGACTTTATAAAAATCGTTTATATTTTATTATCGCTTTCGGGTTTACTGGTTAACTTAAATCAGTGATTGTCGCCGCTATAGTTAACCGTAATATAATACAGCAGTTGATCGTCATAAACATTAAAAAAGGTGCAAACCATGGATACTTCTGATACCATTACTTCAAGTTACAACAAGTTCATCCAAGAGTAGTGCCGCCATCACCAAGCTTCAGCTTCTACATTACTTTAGATGCTACATCAAGGAAGTTTACATATTTATAGCACAGCACAAGAACAAGTGCGGCATCATCAGTATCACCGCATCAGTAAATAACTTTATAATATCTTGAACTTGTTACTTGTATGCGTAAGCAATTCAAGCGTTAACATCAATATTTGTGTTAGGAAAAATCAAATTTGTGTACAATATTCAAAACAAAAGGCTACATTAATTATAATGAAAATGTAAATAATAAACAAACCGAGACAAAACAATTGTTAGGTTATGTCTTACTCGTAAATCTCAAAAGTTTGAATGAGGTTAGGTTATGTTTTGGTACGGTTAAACCAAAAACCACAGAAAAGTTATTTGTAGATTATTATACAATGCAGGTGTTTCTTTAGTAAACGACCTTGGCTCTGCCACTCAGACACTGCGGTTGTATTGATATTACTTTCCAAGTATCAGAGTACTACAACTGGTACGACGCTTTTTTTACAAATGGTAAAGTCCAGTCCACTTTCATGTGGCAGGCAACTCTTATAAATACTATTGATGTTTTTTTTAATGTCTCTCCTGTTTACCTCGACTTGTTTTCATTCATTCTTTCTTTGAACAAGATTTAACTAAATTAAATATTGTATCTAAACAAAAACAAAACTAATATCTACGTTTCTATAAGTTATAGAATATTCTATAAATTTTTATGATTTAAAATTAGATCCTATATAGAATTTCTACACAAAACTAAGAATTTCCTGATCATACCCTGTGGATTGCAATTGCATCTGCTATAACCACTGCAACAGGTAACATTTACGTGGCAAGAAAACGAAGAAATGAATAAGAAAGAAGTCCCAAGTCCACGACAGTAGTAGAACCTGTGTGGTAGTTCATAATAAGAGCACAACAACGGATCCGAAGAAGCAAAAAAACAGGCCGACGATGGCGAGGACGCGAGTGCAAGAATGAATCTGGACCAATCGAAAGGTGGAATCGAGACAGGTGGCAACCGTAAGATACCTGTTCCAGTCATCAGCGTTCACGTCTCGGATGGTCGTCCGGAGTCTGTAATCACTACACTCGTACTCATCCACACAACAACTATACCTGTACCATGTGCCCATGCTTCGAGTCGAACTGATTTGACTGCACTGCCCTATGTTGGTTATAAAATTTATAAATATAACGATGCTCACGACTCGTACTAAAGAAGACGTAACGAAATAGCAAATCATCGAGTCTACAATAACATTCACAAATGTCAAGTCCTGCCTGCCGTCATGTCAACTTAACAAAAAATTGTGTTGAAAAATCACCGGGAATGTTAAGTGTTTGTTTCCTGATTTGCGTCCAATAATTATTTCTTGGTTTTGATTTTTTTATTGTCTCATTTAAATTTTACAGGATCGTATGGCAACTAATCGCAAGTCATAAATCCAACAATAAAAACAATCACGATGATAAATGAACGCGCATTAAGACAATTTGAAAGAGCAACCGGCTTATAATAGGGATGAATATTATTAGACTTTGCTGGTGCGCGCCTTCAAACTTCAGTCGCTTCGCTGTGGTCCCACCGACCGCAAACGTAAAGTGAAAAAAGTAGACACGCATATTATTCATCGCAGAAAAAACTCTCTTTGAGCTGAAAAATATTTTAAAAGTAAGCGTTTTATTCCATTTTTTGTACCTGTCTAAATGAGTTTCTTTTTTTGATAACCCACAACACGCATTATAAGTATACACCATGTGTTTTTAACTTTTTACAAACAAAACTTCAAGGTAAAGAAATTATTTTAAGGGCCAAAACACCATTCGCACTCGTAGATTTTCAGTAACCACAACAAAGGGATATTTTGCCGCCAATACGTGTACATATTGGCACTGTGAGCTCTTTGAAGACCAATGCCGC